>JAAAKL020012507.1:0-12992 GCA_010016065.2 Carybdea cf. marsupialis auct. non (Linnaeus, 1758)
CGTTTAATTCGTGTTGTGTGTCACAGTTAAGTCAGATGGGAAGTCGTTTTAATGAGTTTGAAGGATCTGAGAATCCACAAGATGACGGAAACCCTTTCCAATTGAAGAGGACAAGAGTTGAATGCTCTGATATGCAAAGTGACAATCAAAGGTTGCGTTTTGAAATCATTGACATCACCGTGCTCAGATTGATCTACGATTTAAAAACCTTAGTAATCTTAAGTTCACTAGTATACTTAACCGCAAACGATTCAAATCCTTCTCTGCTAACCTTTCCAGATGAGTGTTTCCGGCACTTTTCCAGATACTCCCCCGCCTCATTCAGAGACAGAATCCCCCCACCACCTTTTCCACAGGGTTAGGGTTACGGTTAGGGTGGGAAAAGGTGGTGGGGTTACTCTTTTTCAGTGCAGTTTTAAACAATAGTGGTGGGGGGCTATCTGGAAAAGTACCGTGTTTCCTTTCTCTTGAATCGGCGTACCCCAAAATCTTTGACAGATATCGCCTGACTACTGAGCTAATGGTTGTGTATCGGTCAAAGCACTTCCAAGGCCTATCATCCATAGAATTGCTTCAAAGAATGACCGACTGAGAACTTTGTGACTGTTTTCTCTCAGGTGGTAAAGTTAGCTTCGTTGGTCGCTACTATTCCTTACTCAACCACTAGTATCGAAAGATCGTTTTGATCCTTACGAAGAATGAAATCCTTCACACGAAACAACTAAGGCGACAATCGTCTGTCAAGTTTAGCGATGATTGCGATAGAGAACGAACTTCTTCGAAAGTTAGGAAGTAAATCGAACTTCAACACTTTAGTTATAGAGGACTTTATACAAAAAGATAGAAGACACGGTTTTAGATACAAGTAGATTAGTTCCAGAACGAATCCTCATATGGGCTTTTTTACCTTATTCTGTTGATTAATAATATTTCATATTGTTGTGACCACGCCCTTTTTTGTCTGCTGCATGCGTATTAAATTCAGTGACGGCACGTCCCTGATGCAAACCATTCCTGAGTTTATCTTAGTAATGGTTGCTATACATGATTGTTTCCAAAGGGATGGTTTCTCAGAAATTGATAAGGGAGCTGATAAAGTTTTGTCAGATTTTTCAACTAACGTTTCGTATGAAGATGGATACTGTCGTGAAAACGCTAGTTACGATAGTGACTGAGAAAATGCACTCGATGAAAGAGAACTGTATATACTCATCTGGAACCAATCTTTGATCAATCTTTCTTCAATCTTCCATCAATCTTCTTACAATCCGCTATCAATCTGCTTCCAAACTTTAATCGATCTAGTTTTACTCAAAATTTCCTATTCTTCCTCGCTCTACAATCAAGAAATAAATTTCATATCTTCTAATCTCTCCGGGAATTTCGTACAAAAAATGTTTACTACGATTCGTCACACTAGTTTTCTTCCTAGCACGTATTGCATGTGATCGAAAATGGGCAAAACCCAAAGGGAGATCCCCTGACAGTAGCTGCACCCAACAACCAAATCGTACCCTACCCTTGAAGCCCTTGGGCGTCTACGGATATTTATTCCGTTGATCCTCATTTAATGTACCAGAATTAAAATAAGAGGGCGTGGCAGAGTACATGATATGCAATAGACTCATTTGTTCAAAACTTCGAGTAGGGGGTCAAAGTAATCAGCATAAACTTGGATAAAGGGGCTTCTCCCAGAAACCCCCTTCCCAAGGTGTACTAGTCATGTCAAAACGTGCATTATTCAACTGGGCCGGTAGGCCAACTTTATTTCGCCCTTTTTGGGTACTACTTTCTCGAATTATGTCTTTTCAGAGTGTAAGTATTTATATATATTTTTTTATTTGAGCATACTTTATATTTTTATCCAAAGGACTTTAGGGCGGCAACCGCATTCGTCTAAGGGACAATGCCTCCAGTACCCCTTTTCCTTTACACCTGGTTGCGCATGCAAGGCCTGTATACATTTGATGAAATCCTTTATAATAATACTTGTACTTGATAACATTTAGCTGTATTTAGTGGTATTTATCGGAATGTTGGACGATATCCAGCACCACGAGAGGCTGCCTGTTTGCATTTCTTGGATAAGCCACACGTAAAATGAGGAAGCCCGACCCAGAATAGGTGAAGCACCCATTGTAGTCATTGGTGTAATTACATATCAAAAGACAATGCTTAGGCCGCAATGTCAGACAATGTCAGGCTTGAAAAGACCATTCTCACTGAAATGATTGAAGGCAGAAGGGATAGAGGAAAGTGACGAGTGACGTACTTAAAGGACATGTCAAAAGATGTTTGGAATGTCATCAGAAGAGACGATAAAGGATATTACCACAAAAAAGGAAACTATGTTTCAGACAACGTTTTGTCTAAAACTGACTTCTTCAGGTCTGTAGGAAAGATTATTATAAGCATTTATAGTAAAACCAATATCTTGTACTGTAAATGCATATAGTTATATTTCCTAAAGACCTGAAGAAGTCAGTTATAGATTGATCGTTGTCTAAAACATAGTTTCCTTTTTTGGCGTAATATTCTTTATTGCTTGTCGATGTACTAATAACCTTTTCAGGGGAAAAAAGAAGAGACGATGCAAACCGTGCATGACAGAAAAGTCGATGGCCATGATTGCCAACTTTTCTAGAAGAGCACTGAAAAGAAGATCGGTCTATTCAAATGATGGCATCTGTTGTAATCAAAGACTATGATAAGTTGCTTGAGGCCAGAAAAAGAGCCTAGATATTGTTACCTACCAAGACCCTGCTTTGACCGAAGTTAAGACCAACTGCCTTGGAATTGAATCACAGCGAGACCGAAGATGACGCTTGGACCGTTTCTATCTGTGACTGTGCAGTGCAGTAGGAGAAAATCTGGGCTTCTGGACGGCAATGACCAAAAAGAATATTTTGATAGTTATGTTGTGTATTTGACGCATTTATCTCCAAGACATTACAGGAATCAAATTCTTCACTAACAGTGTAACTTGGGGTAGTAAACCTTGCCATCGAGTCTCTTACTACTTCACTTAGACCCAAAAAGTTCCAAGGACTGGAATGACATTCTGTGAGAGGTGAGGCTCCATTATTAGAGCAGTTGTATCTAATGGCATGGTCAACTATATACGAATATCAAATCGAGATTGCTAGATCCACACAGTGAACTTAATTAATTTACCAAAGGTAAGTATAAAGGGGTGGTGTTGAGACTTTGGACACTGTTAAGTATATTGCGTCGTCAGCTCCGTATATTTGCCAATCTTTCCTGGGTCGATTATTTGCGGCGATGAGATTTTTTATTTATTTACTTACTTCGATGCGCACTGCTTTACTCCCCTGCGCATTTACTGACTGTTTTCCTCATTCACTCACTGTTTCTCTTATCCTCTTACTCTTTTCTTCATTCACTCACTCTTTCACTCACTAACTCATTCTTTTCCTCATTCATTCACTCTTTTCCTCATTCATTCACTGTTTTTCTCATGCACTTACTCTTTTTCTCATTCACGCACTCTTTTCCTCACTCACGCACTCGACGAGACGCAGATCGAAACTTGGACCATCAGTTGAAATGTAGGAAAACCTGGCAGATTCGAAATGTTTGCTCAGTGTTATGTGCTTTTAGCGTAGTTTGTTTTTCGCGGGGAAGGGCTGTGTTTTTTTGTCCTTAGGACTGGCTTGTGTTTTTAATTGTCGTTATCGATGCTTCTTGTTTCTGACCTGTGTCTATTCTTTGTTTTATTTCAGTCAGCTAAAGTTTGTAATTATGCAAAAATTGAAAAGCTCTGTGACATCTTATTCCTTGTATTTGCTTCGGTGTTTCTGGTGACACGTCTTTTCATTTACCCCTACTGGTAAGTTTTCCTTATAAACGCATAGAGAGATACGTTCTTTTGCCTTCTTTGAACTATAGTACGCTCTCTCGTTGATTTTGATTTCTCATTTGCAAACGGTAGATTCGGTTTAATTAAGTATGTAAACTGTAGTGTATTTGCTAAATAGGCAGACGTTTGGCGTATTCAGAGTGGTTAATGAATCGCAGAGGTTTCTAAACTTATAAGAACCTACATACGGTGGTAGTTTACTACAGTAGGCGCTATAGTACGATAGCTAGTACAGTGGTAAACGAAACCACCAAAGCAACCAAAGCCACCATCAACACTTTTGACTGATATTGAGTACATTTTATACGCCAATGTTCTTTCTCTAGAGTTTTGTGTTGCACTTGAATGGAAAGTTTATGATTAGACACGCAGACATTAATCTACTTTCCGATAACAATCTATGTTTTTGAAAGTCTTCTTGGCTTAATCAAGCCTAGGACCCCAAAGGACTAGTTTCGGAGAATTGGTAGAACTTGTTGTGAACTACCAACCAAGCAACACTTAAAAGGACATTTCGAAACGAGCTTAAACCGTACTGAATAGATCGTATGCAAAGATACGCAGAGTTCGTTTTCAAGCACAATCATATGTTCTTCAAGTGCTAATGATAATAAATCTCCTGATTTTGTGGTTGTATCTGCTCTATCGAGTTCATATGTCTGTTTATTATCGAGTTATCGTTTTAGCCTACGGACATCAAATTTCGATTGGATTTGGATGCTTAAAAGATTGGATAGCTAGTTTATGATTAATCATTTGTATTCGATTGTTTCTTGTATCAACTCCGTTGGATTACCGTTCTTGACACTGTATAGCAGTTGAGTGCAGAGTGTTGCAGCTTTCATAGTTTTTAATATATGCCGGCAATGTTTAGATATTTCATTACAGTCTAGTAGATATCGCGGTTATTTATTTTTCTTTTATCACAGTTACTCTTAACTCTATTCTCACCGTGGACCGTCAAAGTGAGAAAATTACCTTAATGTGCCCAAAAGGGTGCGTTCCAAAAGGAGACAGAGTGTGGCAAATGGCATTCAAACCTTCAAGATCATCGTAATAGTATTAGGAAGTGTTTATACCGTTCTCTACGAAGCAATACCAATGTACGCCCCCTTATGTACGAGAACAGTATGTGTGTTTTTCGAAACCTTCGGGCGTACCCTTCTGCTGAGGCGTACCTCAGGGCCACTCTATCAGTACCACATGTCCGCTCATTTTAGCTGAATCAAGTATTGTAGGTGAAATTTAGGTATTGTTAGATGCATGTGCTTTGCTACTGTGTCGAGTTTCATCTTTTCGTGCTATTGTTTTGATTTACTAAAATATATTCCCCTATTACTTTGAAGGGTTCTACATAGCGCCATGGTGATCAGCTGGAGGGTTGTAGGCCCATATAATTCGTACTACTTATTCATACCTCTGCTGCTAGTGCTACAGGTATGTGAAATTTAGCTTCTTTTTGCGCAGACGTTTGGTGTTCCGTTTGCTTTTTTGGCTGTGATTGTGATGTTGTATTTTGATTAATCAACAATAACAATTAAGACAGTAGTGGTGTAGTGGTAGAGTGTCAGACTCCCACTCAGGGGGTAGTGAGTTCGAGCCGACCCTGAGCTTGCCTGCCACGATCCCGGAGGTACTGTGCTCTGTCATCTGCTCTCGTAAAGTGGGAAACTATGTTTCGAGAGATAGGACAGAGGGGGACTAATGCATGAATAGCAAGAATAGCAAGCATAAAATAGCATGAAAAGTAGCATAAAAAAGTAAGCACGAATAGATTGTAATCCGAAAAGGAAAAGTAACCCGTTCCTAGAAGTGGCTTCGGCCTTGATCAGGGTGAATACAATAATAAAAAAAAAAAAAAAAAATCAGCACTTCCACATTACTAAGTTTGCGATTTGTTGTGAGAATGTGATTTCTTGTGTGATGATTTATAGTGTAAGTATGCAATTTACTATCACGTGATTTGTTCTATTAGTATTATACTAATTTTGGGCTTATTTAGTACGGAAGTAGGCAAATTATAGTGGGATGATCATAAGAACAATAAAAAAACTTAGTTGGTAAAAACTTTGGTCGGTAAAAACTTTAGTCACTAAGCCATAATTTAGTCACTTTCTAACGACCAAAAGCTAAAATTTTAGTCACTTTTTACCGACTAAAATTTTAAATTTTAAAATTTCTCTTTTTGCCAACGAAATTTAGCTCTGCATGCGATGATGAAAAAACGTAACTTTTAGACACAATTATGTATCTCTGTAAATTTCAATAATGATATTTTCTCGATTAGTTCCCTTCCTACAAAAAAAGTTTACGAAATCCTCATCACTTATATTTTCAAAAACCAAAGGGAAAATTTAAACAAGTAGAAATGTTAAAAGAGTAGAAAATGATCCACTTTCTTTTCATAACAGTAACTTGAATCAATACCCATGACTTCATTTACAATTGCCATTTCACTGTCATACATGACAGAACGCACATAACTACATGACGAGAGTGGACAACCCTTTCGCAGTTACGAGTACACCATAGTCTAAGTATCTATGATTAGCATTTTGCTTTGCAAACCTATTTAGAGGACTTGACTTAAGTTGTCTTTTATGTTAAAGAGAAGGACCATGATCTGTATAGATATAGATTTTTCATTGCTTGCAATGTTTCCCTTTTGATGTTTAACCCCGTGTTTTCTTCTAACTCCTGTCTACTAGCAGTATCACAATAAGAGAACAGGGGAGGGATTACACGGGTTTACATTACACACAAAATAATGAACATGATAAAATGATCGGTCTGTATAACGTCGGTAATGGTTTTGCCGGTGAAAAAAGTTTCATGATGGAAATTTTCGTCGGTAAAAACAAGTCGTTAAAAATTTTAGTCAGTAAGAAATATCAGTCGGTAAAACGTTAGTGGGTAAAAATTTTGGTCGGTAAAAACTTTAGTCACTTGCAAAAAATTTAGCCACTTTTTACCGACAGAGTTTTTACCTCTAAGGTATTTTTGACAGTCCTTCTGTCCCCATCCCCCATCTGCTTTGGAAGGAAATCTTGTCATTAGCAAAGCAATAGTAAATCGATTTTGTCTTAACCCATCCCCCTCCCCCTCCCCAAGCTCAAATGTACGTACTTTTTAAACGGCTTCTTCCAGTATCAATCACGCATAAGATCGCAATGACCCTTGCTGTGAAAGCAGTAGTCGGAACAAATTTTTTATTTGAGTTTTAGACAAGTTAGTGAAAAATAGTGAGTGGAAAATTTCATACAAGGTAAACAAGCAGTTGTAGAGTAGACATGTTCAATATTTAAATAGCGCTGTAAAAAATGCACAACTTTTGCTCATCTGTATTTGGCTTAAGGTGTGCTTTGTAAAGCAATATGTCAATCAATGTGGGCAAATATGCATTTGGAAGTCACCAACATAACGTACTTTGGGCAGAAATCGTCTGAGAAATCTTTTGATAGGCTCGAACCTAGCTGTTAAGATAGAGGTGGGTCTTCTGGAGATAAAGCCACCCCCGGAAGAGTTAAAACCCTTTTAAGGGCCACTTAATTTTTGATATTTAAGTATTTTGATATTTGATATACTCGATGTGCTTTAGATCAAATGCCCAAGTTCACAATCAGGTACATCATAGCTTTAAAGTGTCATAGAATTCTTATGAAATCTTATCTGTGCATAGTGTCTTAGAACTCTTATGAAATCTTATCTGTGCATAGTGTCATAGAACTCTTATGAAATCTTATCTGTGCGTAGTGTCATAGAACTCTTATGAATTCTTATCAGTGCACATCAGATTCTATTTGTGATATGCAAGAGTAAGCAAATGTGCTCAGTCCTGCCCATTGAACAATGTAGACCATGAATCTTGATAAAAAATGGCAACATATTACCGAAAAGACATATTACACAAATTTTTCCAATATCTATCACCGGTTCGTCCAACGTTTTGTTTGCCTTATACTTGACAAGTGAGTACGTTAATAAGGCATTTAAAGTCACAGCCTTAGTCATAGGAGAGTTCAAATTCTTTCCTGGTAACTAAACTTAAATTTTGATAGTGATAATTACACCACATCCTTCGACAGTTCCTTATTTGCAACTAAATTGCATAAATAAACTAAAACTAAAACTAAATTTCATACAACAAGTTTAGCTACCTGAAGGGCATTACTTTCAAAATAGATAAATTCCGAATGCTAATAGAGGCTTATCCTTGTGTTTTTAAGTCTTGACAAAACTTCTGCAAACGATTTTTCTCGGCCCAGAAGTAACTGCGAATAACGAGTTACGTGAGCGGACGCAACAACCTCCAGTCTCAGCTTTAACCGCTCAAAGAAGGGTGCGATGGTATGGGCATATCCTGCGCCTGCCTCCGAGTCATACAACCCGCGCGGTCCTGGATTTTAGTCCGCCTGCAGCAGGATGGAGACGCCCACGAGGCGCACCTCGCACTCGATGGCTCGATATCGTCGCCAATGATCTGCGATCCTGTGGAATGCCTCTATCTGAAGCAGAGCAGCTCGCTGCCGATCGTCAGGACTGGCGAGCACTTGTGTTTCAAGTTGGCTCTACGCACCGCACAGTGCTCGAGGATTAGTGAGTGAGTGAGAAGTAAGTGTATATATTCATAACTTACTTAATAGACACTTGAGGAGGTTGGATACTATCAAGCGATAGTCAGGGAAAACACAGGAAAGAAAGAAAATTAACTAGAATGACGGAATAGAGAGTAGCTGACGTCCATGACAATTTATGGCCTATTCACATGGAGAGTAGATGACGAACGTCACGTCAACGTCGAAGTTTTGTTCACATTGCCGAGATGACGTGGTGTAAAATAATAAAGACAAGTAGAACTTCTAGCTATTAATTCGGAGCTGAATCTCTAGCACAAAGTTCGATGAGTGTAGTTTCTCCCTTAGAAAACTCAACCATTCAGTACTTCACGGAAATAGGGAACAAAAACCCCAGACCGTCTTTATATCCTAAAAGCGGAGCTGCTTGCAATGGTGACACTTAACAAGCTTACGAGTATCCCGGTAGGTCGCGATAACTTTATAGACTGATCATGTAAAGTTCGTCAGTTAGCTTTCTGACAAAGCCCTTCAGGCCCAAATCTGCAGTCTAAAACCGCGAGCAAGCAACATATAAACTTTGCTTTGAGGCGCCAAGTATCTACCTACAAAGGATATTATTTAAATTTTAACCAGAATACACTCCTTACCAGTTCATCATGTTTTTATATACGTCCATTTTTCTTGTTGCTTGGCAATTTCGTCGGAAGCCATTCCCAAAGGGTGATAAAATACATACTATCGTCGTTACTCCGTTTAGTTCCGCTGGAGGCTGCCATTTTCTAGTTGCTAGAAACAGAACTTATGCAGCTACTATTCAAGATGGCGACTGACGTTGAGGAAATCTTGACTGACGTGTCAAATTTTATTTCTTCAGCTAACACCTTCAAAGTCAGACGTCGTCTGCCCGAGGACTCATGTGAACAAGAAAATTAAAACTTCACGTAGACGTGACGCAGACGTGACGGACGTCTAGCCGTTCATGTGAAAAGGGTATTACTCTCTGTGACGTAGCCCTAAAAGACCCATGGAGGGAGCACTGGTTTTAAATTCTCATTTACTAATTAATGAACGGTTGATGATTCTTATTTTGAGCAAATTCATCTTGCGGAAATCTCCAGCTGTTGGCTGCAATTAAGCAAAAATGTGTGTTGTGACGTGTCATTAGTTGCGGAGCTTGGGCCGAGTTACGTGAAGGCGCTGGTCGCCTACTCTGTCTCATAAAGGATTGAGTAATTCCACAAGATATGCGGCTTTTCGAAGACTGAGTTAGCAGTAAGGTTTTGTATTCCTACGGTCGTTAGTTAGATAAAAAGGTCACTATGTCAGAAGCATGATCTATCTTATCAGCGTCTGACTACTTGAGTCGCGTTATAATATGTGCCATTAGCAAATATATGATGGAACCTTAGCAAACAGGTTGCGAAGCCTCTCAAGGATATCGAGTTAGATGACCTCATACATATTCCTCTAGCCCTCTCAGCCCACAACAGATATATCATAAACCTCACTGTTCTTCAAAACTTCCCCCCTCCAGTATATAATGTATGCTGGAAACGTGACGAAACGAAAGAGGATAGTTTTGTGACATGTTTAAAATTACCTTTCACCCGTTATGATGGATTTCCAATAGCGTTGAAAATGTTTCTGTCCCTATTCAGTAGATGCAGATATTATAATGTTTTGAATTGCACTTTTGTCACATAACAACTTCATGATGTTTTATAAGGGCCCAGTTATAACCCTCTTGGGTATCTTTTAACTTTAGTTAACTTAACCGTATTTCCTCTAAGAAACGGCGCGGCGTTTATTAAAAAATGCACGTTTAAGGTGAGGCGTTTATTAGAGGGAGGCCTTTATTACAAAATGACTAATTAGGTAAAACAACTAATGTTTCAAAAAAAGTAGCAAAAAGATTGTGTGATAAATGCGAACATTACAAGTAAATATCTCGCACAGTGTCGACATCACTGTGCCCTTCAGAATCCTCGTCTATGACATAAAAGCTTTCGTAGCACTCACTGACATCAGAGCTAAAATTTGAAACGGATTTTCAGAATGTTGATCTTCATCCAGTGCTTTCTTTGCTTGTTCCACTAAGGAAATTTGATTGGGATATTTACCGATAAAATTATCATAGCTCATAGCTTTCTTCATTGAAATTGAATATAGTCACGTAGACACATTTGTAGATAGTGAAAGGAAACGAGACGTTGGTTTGAGTGTGCCTGCGCAGTTCATTTGTTTTACATCAACCAAGAATTCTTCACGACGAACAGTTGAAACGAAAAAAAACTTATTCTCGTTTATCCTTAACTTTAAAATAATCTTTTGATAGAAAAAATAGTGTAAACATCTTGTAGTGTGTGAAACATTAAAATGGTCTTCTAATAAACGGCCCTTTTCATGATGCTGCGTTTATCAGAAGGAGGCGTTTATTTCAAATGTTCGGCTGAGCGTGCGGAGTTTATTAGAGGAAATACGATTGTGTTTTACCAACACTATTCCGCTTGAGATTCTTTCATATGATGCCGGATAGCTCGTGAAACTAAATACTTCTTCTTTTAACAGCTAGCCAGATGATTCACCGAGTCTTCATTCGAGATGTTTCCTTGCGAAGGGAAAGTGTGACGTCACGATTTTGAAAATGTTTGAATTATAGAAAAATACTTAATTTTCATGTTGTCCTATTAGTAAGAACGTAAATGGCCCAAATTGAAAATGTTACCTTTTCCCAACACCGAGATATCAGCTTTCAAAGTTTTAAATCTCTCTAACAAAACCTGATTATTTGAGGCTGGTTCCTAACGTAAGGAACCAAGGAATATTAACAGAGTTTTGACCAACACCTCTAGTTCAGACATGATATACACTATAGATCTGGTATTTTGGGAAACAGCCTATTGCAAAGGTGCCTTTAGATATCTGGAGTCAAATCGTACTATATCTCAAACTTTTGTGACGTCATCACTTTCCCTCCGCATTGTTCTGGCTTGGGTTAGCATGACGATGGAAGAATGATAAGTGAATTTCACAACATATCTTCAATTTTACTTATTTTGTTTTAATATCTTATTCTGAAGCAGAGGCGTGAGAGCAGAAAATGTACATGACAGCCTTGAATCCAGTAGTTACACTGAGCACCTATTTTCTTTTTAAACACTTTTGTACCACTTTCACTAGTAAAGTAACTTTTGGTAGCAGATACGTCATAAATGCATACCGTATACGATTAGTTGCGTCTAACTACATACTGGGACTGGGACTAAAGGGAATACCGTTACTGTGTAACTTACGTCCAATTGCATGTCGGGATACAAAAGCCCGCGTTTTGGACTACAGGTGACCAGCGGCCTGTGATATGGCATCAGCTCCGTGACCGTTTAATCTCCGCCGTCGGAGTTTGTTGTTGTTGTTGATAAATGCATTGGCATTGTTGATGACTCCTTATATATATAAAAGGGCACTTCCCCTCCTGGATATAATCTAACTGTTGACCCTTGAGCTGAAATGTTCATCGCTTCATTGTATAAATGCTTCCACCCACAGAGCAGATGCTGCAAACTGTGGAAGAGGTAAGACGATGTACATCCTGCTAGTTGCAGTCGCTTGATAGAGTATGAAAAGTTCATGTTGTTTAGAAATGGTGAGCCCAGATTTGGTACTGAGTACATCCTTTGACTCTTGCATTTGAAAATGGCAGTTTTTTATATCTATGCTAGCAAATTCTTATATAGGGCGAACATGTTCCCTTTTATATCTCAAAGATCAAATTTACGATTCGCCTAAATCCGATGTGATAATTGGGGTGTTGAATTGGATGAAGTGGATAACTAGTTGAACTATGTTGACCAAGCCCATTACCACGCTCTATTGTATGTAAATAAATGGAGATTCCCTCCCACATATTTTAGGTTGGGGCCGCCACTGTATAGAGGCAAAATGAATGCATATGTCCATAAATTGTCTCCTTTTACAGCCCTGACTAACTTACAATCTACTGTGCAGAAGCAAATTTAATGTCTGATTTGGTTTCTATGGTCACCAATTGATATTAGCATATCATATGGCAGACAACTCGGTTAAGCAAAGGAAAAAATTTTCACGTGTTAGTCTTGATTCATAGACTGAGGTTTCTTCGTTTTGTAAGATCCAAATTAAATCCAAGGGGACCAATGTCCAAGAGATTTTATTTATAGACTTGGTGCAGGAGTTGCAACTGTAATCGTCACATATTGGAAAGGGGTTTCCATTGGCAATGTAGCAAAGTATACAAGTTTAGCATTATGACCCTCTTGAATGAAATACAGTCGAACCTGTCTATAGCGGACATGCTATATAGCGGACACCTGGTAATAGCGGACACATTTTCTTGGAACGGGCCGAATCATGGTCAAACTCTCATTGAAATACCTCTATATAGCGGACAGTTTTATAGCGGACATTTGTTATAGCGGGCACATTTTCTTGGAACCGCGTGAACATTTGCCTTAAAATTAACCTGTGTATAGCAGACATTCGTATTTTACTCCTATTTA
>JAAAKL020012508.1:0-12991 GCA_010016065.2 Carybdea cf. marsupialis auct. non (Linnaeus, 1758)
AAACTATCTTTGTACATTGTTTGATATACGCAGTCACTATCCCTACATAGCTACAGTTATGCAACTGTCGGGTAATCTTTCTAGCCTCCAACCTCTACTCTTATGAGAGATAACCGCCATCGACAAAACTATCTTTGTACATTGTTTGATATACGCAGTCACTATCCCTACATAGCTACAGTTATGCAACTGTCGGGTAATCATTCTAGCCTCCAATCTCTACTCTTATGAGAGACAGGTTGGATATCCAATGACCATAAGTAGAAAACCCTGTTACCGTCACCTTCTTCCTGGGAAATCTTCTACGTTGTATTTTGTCTCTCGTGGCGTTGCTTGCTGCCCTTCCAACATTCTCCAAAAAGCGGTAATCTGTTGAAGTGACAGCATAAAAAGAGGAGGATACATTAATGAAAATAAAAAAGGCGGAGTATTAATGACAAAGGCAAAGTAAATTTAACAACAAAAAGGCCTTCCGACCAAATTGAATCAACTTTATTGTACTCTCTTACAGCGTTTTTCCTGTTCTTTAAGGGATGAAATAGTCATGTTTAGTATCGATCTGCTTTTGAAGAAATTAGGGTTGCCACTGAACGTATCACATGAAATAAGAGAAATTGACGTGGTACGAGGAAGAAAACGAGTGCTTTCGAGAAGTTTCCTTATGGTGTTCTTTGTTACACTGGGAACGTTTCATAAACCAAGTCCCTCCTCATACATTTATTGATAGAATCTCAAATCGATATGGACGAGCAAGTGCTCAACTGTTCGATCAGCTGAGCAACCTACTCAGTGAATTATAGTGAAAATGCCTGAATAGACCACCGTCACTTGTACCTTTCACGTGTTCCTCAAGCATGTTCTGCGTGGCAGGTACAATTCATGCGACGGGCTTCTTGGGTTTTGGTCTCCCTAATTTCCCTCGTGTGGATCGGGTGGGCCCCGTGACTACGGGCAAGATAAGTTGTCAAAACTTGTTGTTACACCGTCCACAAGCATTAATTATGCAGAACAAAATCCTTCCCAGACTGAACGAAATCACCCTTTTGTACTTATAGGCTTGGTGGCAATCGTTTAAACCGATGACTTGCAAATCCCCAAAAATTGTCAAAGACTTCCCCTTTAAGATAATACCATGGGGTAACTGTTCCAAAGCTCTACCTAATCCAGCTGTTTCTCATCAACAGAAGGAAATACTCTTTTAATGGGTGCACAGGGCAACACATGCGCTATTTACTATGCACGTCGCAGATCCACATAATAAGCAGCTACGAATTAACAACAAAAGCAGTTAATGGTCTTTGACGAGAGAACTCAAAGGAAGACATGTTTCTTGATTGTATTATTAATTTGGAAGCATATTGATCTATGCTGATGTTAGTAACAGTAGTAGTAACTGGTGCATTGCTTTGTCTGATACACCAGACCAGTCCAAGCGACATTGACACACAGTGGCAGGCACATTAATCTTCCTGCAATGTTCAATAACACACTAGTTGCTTGGGGCCACTAAACACATTCATTCCATTGTAGCCCTTTTAACTCGGATGATGGGATCCGGGTCTGCAAGTTGTTAATTGCGTATGGTTACGTATACGCAATTTAATATTTTGAATAATTTAGCTTTGTTTTGACAAGAGAATTTTTTATGCATCCAAAGATTATGAACAGCAATTTGTAGCTACTCGAGTGCCTTATAATAACCACGTTCTTTTCAACTACAATCCACAATCCTGCTCCAAATATCGAGATCACACTTCTTTATTATTTTTAAAGATTCGCAGTACACATGAGAAACAAACTAATCATAGGAAGAGCCTTGAGAATAAACATTTTAGTCTACTAAGTTAGGACTAGAATCCGCTGAGGTGCATTTTTATTTAATATTGGACCCTGTACAAATGTTTTTCCGCAGACAGTGAGATACGGTCAAAAAAGATCCAATTCAAAATACAATATTTTTAGCTTAAAATTCATAGTCAATGACGCCAATATTAATATATATCAATAGTGTTTTTGAGAAGGATGGATTTGAAACAATACAAGATGGAATGCTACTAAAGAAAGAGGAAATTATGTCCAACGGGGAAACGGGATCCCAAATATATGAAACTAATTCAAAATATCTGAAATCTGCTGCTGCTATCATAACTGGGCACGGGCAAAGAGAATGCACAGGACAAACACGTTTCCTTATCAAATATCATCTTTCTAGTGAAACACCTAGAATACGAATGCCAGGAAGGAACTAAATTTGTGTCCACTCATTTAGGTGGTCCTGTCTCCTTTAAAGCTACTTAGATCCAGCCAACGCTACATCAATCGCCATGCCACTCTAGGCAATATTACCAGCTGTAAAAACCCATGGTGTACGTCACTCCCTTTTCTATTGCGTGCAAACGACACGAACAAATGGACTATTAACTTTGGATTGGCAGCACGCACAACCAAAAATTTCAAAATACAAATTAACCACAGAAGTTCAAACGATAGGAAGATTACAGTTATACTTACCATTCAAGAGATGACGGTCATTGAATTGGCTCATACTGACAAAAGCACTAGAAGACCTTATCCCATCACAACCATACTTTGATTTGTGAGTGTTGACGCACAGTAGACTGAAGCAAGAGACAATAAAAACATTTAATAATAAAGCTGCTTGCACTTCCAATATTGAGAAAAAGCCCCAAAACGTACATATTCAAATACAGGTATCTAAACTCAAGCATCGGCGTGCGATCGGTATATTTGAAAGTTAACGGGCGGACGTGACGTGATTTACCTGTTGCTAGGCAGGGTCTTGTATTTTCCATACAAGAATTGTCGAAAGATCACATGACTTGCTACAACGATTGGACGCATTGGCATCCTTTTCACTCTAAAGACTTTGGATTCTGTGCAATAATTGAACTGTGCATCTGAACTTGCGAAGCATAGAAACATCTTATCATGTGCAATTCATACTAATTGAAATAGTCAATTCACGCAAAGTTGGGACGATTTTCCTAATCATGATGAAGGGTTGAATACAAAAACAGACAGGTTTGTGCCAAAAGTTTCCTTTCAAGATTTTCATACTCATCAGTGGGAAATGGCTCTATCTATGAGTTTGCAATAAAATTAAACATTTACAAATTTGATGTTTGTAGAGTTCCGTCCATTCAGTTTCTATATCCGCGTGTCCATTCTGTAAAAACCGTCGTTACTTCTTTATTACGCTTTTGAGAACTACAGATACTTTAACAACTATGACGTCACCGCTACGACCTACATATTAATCAAGGTAGTGTTCAGAGAATTCATAAGGGGTACAAATTGTGTTGTAAGGTTTAGTGGATGTAGAATGACGATCTGAACCTCAAAACATAACGAGATAGTGAGCATTCTATTGCGGACACGCAGAAAAACTCATGGAAACTCAACAGTGCTTTGTAAAGCCACATTTCTACTGCATCATGATCTGGAGCTGAAGAAATGTGCAAACTTGTTAGCATTCACCCCAACTCTTCCACAAAAGAACCAAAAAATAAAGATAACGATAGACACATGTTCTAGCATTCATTTTAAAACAAGTCCATTCTTGCTTGACACGTGTTGAAATATTTCATAGGCTTTTCTTTCACGAATAGGATCAATAAAGCTAAACTGTCAACAGTGTGGTGTCCAAAATCAGTTACACAACCTTACATTGCCAGGTAGCCGGGTCTAATTGGATGAGTCAGGATCTTGAAGCTGCACTGCAAATGCATGGCGGGATAGCTTACCATGAACAGGCACTGACGTCCAAGCAGCTACAGCTTGATTTCTCATGTACCGCAGCCTTGTGACCACATGCCACCAGACATATGCAGGAGACGGGCTTGAAAATCTAAGAAAACATGCAATTAACTGCTTTTTTCTACAATTGCTATCAGGGGGCACAAACATCATGCCACTACAGACCCCAAAAGTCTTTCGGGTTTCTCCAAACAATAACCTCTCTCGCCGCTGCAGAATAGGAACGATCAGTAGAAAACCTCGTCCAAACGTATCCAGAGGACCTTGAAAAGAGTTGGGTGCGGAAATGGTTCACTTTGCGGCACTAATCAAAGGTCTGACAGAAAAGGATTTGATATCTGTGAGTAAGACATTGGAGGTGGACATGTGCCTGCAGATAATTGAAAGTGAATTGGAGGAGACTCTTTTAAATGATCAATATCTATATTTCAATGTTTTTTGACAAACTGCAAGGGAGAAAGGTCATTCTCTAAACTTTAACCATCAAAAAATAATCTGAGAGGTAGCATGCGTCAAGACGGACTTGCATCTCTCGCTATTCTTTCAATTCAGACTGATTTATTGAAAACAATAGATTTCAGTGATATCATCTCAGTTTGCCGAGCACAAAAGTCGACGTAAAGACCTGTGAAGATGAGGATCTTGTTTGTTGAGCAGACGTGCATGCCGTTTGAACCGTGCTATATTTGTATAGAATGCGCTTTAGATATGCTACGCAAGCAATGCTATCCCAGATTCACCTCTCCTTGCTAACAACTTCAGTGGAAAAAGGCCCACCTTGCTCTGAAATTTTAGTCCCCCTTGTCCCCCTCTTGATTTTGTGAAATTGATTTTGTGAAATGTGAACACTGCTTCTTTAAATAACTCTGTTCTAACATAATCCAAACAACTCCTCTCGGTAAACAGTCTAAAAAAATCACTTCACCCCCCTCGTATCAGGTTTAAGGAACAGATTTGACATTTGATATTTTTGCGCCCGAAATTGCCTCATTCTTTGACGTAGCCTAAGGTCTCACTCGTGGTAAAAATGGCCCTGACTAACTGTCGTGATGTAGTTCGCGTCGTCTGGCAATCCATTAACAACCATCGACATGACATCTTCCCCGAGGCACGACAACATGAGATCTAGTTTGTCTTCTTCCTTCGACTTCTTAAGTCTAAAATAGACCATGAGCTGTCGCTCCCATACCTTAAAGTCTGACGACATAGTCAGCCGATTTGGTAAACGAAGTGACTCTGCCATCTTCTGCTCTTGAATGGATCCTGTCGACTGCGCCAAATAATGTCGTGAACGACGAAAAAGGATCGAATCCTTCAAGACGAAACGAGAGTACTTTCTAATATTTTCTTAACGTCTCCTCCACTTTACAATCGAACAACAACTAACTAAATAACACTAATTACACACTATTTATACAATTACGTCAATGTTCATAGGGAACCGCAACAACGCAACACAGGGAACTACGATGATTACAACAGTTTTCAGTATATACTAGTAAGAAATCAAGAAATCTTTTTCAACAAAAACATGAAGAAAAACCTGGAAACGTAAGCAGTTTTTTCTCATTATAACATGTGAAATATGATTCCTTGAGTTTTGATAAGAAGGTGTCTTCAATCTTGTTCATTCAGTATTTCTGACTTTTAAAACACATTGTACACTCCACGTGAAATTTGCCGAGTTACTGATGAGAGGCTTCACGCAAAATGCTTTTCACTTGCTACGTACGAAATCGCTGTTTCCCGCTATTATCATGCATTGAACCACAGTTTATTTATTTAGAATAAATAGGAGATTTAATTTAAGTAGAACTGAAAAAGAAATAACCTAAATTTATCCATCAATCTGTCTAAAAATCATGCCATTAAAAACTAAATTGTGTTGAGTGAGTTTCTGAATTAACAAATTCGATTAAAACGTCTTTGGGAATCGAAGGGTGTTTAATGCCCGCACTATATAATATTTTAGCACAACTTGTAAATGCTTTGGACAAAGAAATGTCAATCAAGAGGTCATCTTTATTTAGAACCAAAAGAACTGTGACAAGGTCTTACCAAAGGCCATATTTTGCAATTTTAAGTATCAAAGAATTCAGTTACCCTTGAGTAGCCTACTTTTGACACAAAAGGAGAAAGTAGTGTGCCTGTTCTTACTCGATTTTGGTGAAACGCAAATGTGAGGCTGTTGGGAACCAGCTGACCGCATTTGATTTTAAATTTTGCTTAGTGATAAAACAGTTTATACGAGATTAAGCATTTCCACATTTGGTTTCCACAAGTTAATCAATTTTGTCTCAAGAAGGTTCCTGACTACTTATTAAGTTTGTTAAGGGAAATTTTACGGGTATTTGGGGTTGACTTTGCAGTCCTCCTTTCCTTTCTATTTTTATAAATTGCGGTAAGTTTCAAATTTATAACAATTTCCGTCCGCCACATTACCCTTTTACGAAGCTTTATACTAAAGTGTATCAATTTTTTTCATTCTTTATCTATTCGGCATTTATCCATGACTTGCACAGGTGTGCTATTTGGCGACTGTTTGCAGTTCTGTTCTCCAATTTGATCTCTCAAGGTAATGTTTGAATTATTTAGAGATTATGTGCTCAGTCTTTTTGAGGTCTACCCCTTAAACTGAACCATCACTCTCCAGCAAATACGTTTATTTATCCATAACCTACTGCGCGTTACATGGACACATCAACAAAGACGTTTCTCACAAATGACAACATCAAGAAGTGGTATCTGGAGCCTGGTACATAATGAAGCATTGCAAATGTGTTCAAAAGCGTCAATGTGCCAAAATTCGGTGATACATAGCATGCTCATTCCTCAACAGACGCTGTTTATTCTGAGCCTTCAGAGGCCGGCACTCACTGGCATGAAGCATTGCAGTTCTTATGCTGCTTCATAACGCTAACAACTATTGTGCACGGACACTTCTTTACTGGTTCAAAGTGGAAATTAGTTCTCGAAATTTTTACCAGGCAACTCTACACCGATGGGTTATGCAGGTCTTGCAACCCCCTCTAGGGCATATCCTTTCGTTAAGGTAGATAAATGACTCGAACATTTCTAACTTTTGGTAGTCTACTCTGATTTCGTGACAGGGTTTTCCATCTACGGGTCAGGCAGAGCCAAGGCATTTTGAACATTGGAAAGTTGGATCTTCAACTAGGTACCCCTGTATGTTACTTCATTTCTTATGTATCTGCGGAGAGCATCTCCCATAGAAAATGAAGTTGCTCCCTACTCCTTTCCTGCTCACACCACAGGGATGTTTTCCAGAGCCATGAACTGAGTTCACTTCCTTACCAGTAAACATGATCTTCGTTTTTCTCATGTTTACACGCATTCACTTAGCTTTTAGTCTCTCCTTCCAAAGCTTCATTGTCATAATCATTTCTTCAAGGGACTCAGATATGATAAGATCATGAACATACAGCATCACCCACTGACAAACAGTCCGGAATGCTGTGGACAAAGTTTTCAGCACGGTGATAAATAGTAGTTGGCCAAGTACAGAGTCACGGTGAACACCTGCAACTGCGTAAGACGCATCACTGTGCGAATCACCAACTCTAACACACGACTCTTGGCAACACTATACGTAGCTTGGACAAGTGAGACAATCCATTCTGGGGTTTCGACCGCAAGCATTGCCCACCACAACACAGGCTTTTTCAAGATTAACAAATGCGAGGTACAAACTCCTATTCTTCCAAATGTAGTTGTCCTGAAGGTGCCTTACTATTAAAAGGGCATTTAATTTAGCTGTGCGACGGTCTGACATAACACCAAACTGCATTTAATCGATATTGTCAGTTTGACGGCTATGTTTTTCGATAAAATTTTCAACAACTTTAAAACATGTTTTGTGAGCTTCGGACAATGGTCGTTGCCCCGTTCCAACCTTTAAACAGAATATCGATATGATTCCGTTCGAATGAGATATTTCCTTCAAACTCAATGGCATTGGTGAGGTCAGCAATAACACGACCATACATTTAAAGGGCAACCTTCAGCATCTTAGCGACAATGTCTGATGTTCCCACAGCCATATTCAGTTTCTTCTTGCGTAATAAAACCATAACTGTGTAAGCTGTTATTTGAATTGCCGGCCCTGTGACCGGAGTGAGAAAATTCTATATTCTCGTAGTGCTAGTCTTAGATTATCTGTATATCTGCACCAAAGAATGAGAGATTACAAACATCATCTCTGGCGTATGTATCACCAATAACGTCTTGTTTCTCCTTGTTGGTTTGTTTGGCAAGGCGGTAGTGTTTTGCTCATTCTTTTCAATATTAGAGAGTTGATATTCTTTAACAGCTTGCCTAGAAGCTCTTTTTGCATTAGGATACTGTTCTTCACTACCAACATATTTCTCCAGACACTTTTCTTGGGCTTTCCACACACCTCATCTATCGTCTGTAATATTGAGTATGGCTCAGATCCCATCAACCGAGTAAACGACGGAGCACTAACAAGCAATATTCAAGACAAACGTTTTAGAGAAGGCGTCCTTGGCTTCCGGATCTTTCAACTTTCAACAGTGCAGTTTAACACAAATGCTTTTTTCTTCGGAGACAAGGGTGTTTTAAGCAAGCAAGTAATGCCGTCGTATTTTAATTTTTTTCCAGCCATGATGTCTACTAAAGTTCCAAACTAAAGCAGAGATGAAACAATAACCATTCACCCCTTGACTCTAGCATTCTTTTAACAGATTTAATTGTGTTTCTACTTAGTTACCTCTCACCTCTAACTGTCACGTGGTATGCCACTTAGGAACGCACCTGCAAACACCTTTCATCCCAAAGCACCGTGACAAACCGCAATGCCATGTCACTCGAGGATCGCACTTGGCCATTTTTCATTTCTTGACACGTGGCATTCGTGCTTCTTGGCCATTTGACCAGAAACGAATGTTGTATATGTTCTCGACTAACATGCATTGAGGGCTATATTTATGTATGTGTTCTACAATGGCTAAAACTTGAGGTCTAGAGTTAATTTTTCACAGCCTAACTTTAACGGGTACTGTATATATTATTATTTAATATAATAGATGGTGATTTGAGCTTAAATAATTGGTTAGCTCTACCCTATAAAACCTTTCAGAATTGCAAAAAGGGGTTTTGTTTAGAGAGACGTATGAACGTTACACAAAACACTTCATGTTTGATGATTATCTTACCGTGTTAATAGCAAGTACAAGAAATGACAACAAAGTACAAGAACTGTTCATATCCTAATTTTTCTTTCAATTCTTTTTCACTCTGTGTGATTTATAAGTTGAAACTGCCGCTAATTGTACTCATCAAATAGACGGAGTTTCCTCTGATCTGTATTATTTTACTCAATACTAAAAACTAACAAACAAGAAGATACAAAGATTCGACCAGCAAAGTTGGTCACTCTCAATATTCCTTCTTTGAATTCATTTCAACTCCTGAGGCTAAAACGCATGATAAAGAATACCTGCTGACATCACGTCATGTGTTTGTTAACGCTTAACTAGATCTCAGACTACTTTTAGATCACAGCGATTGCGACTCGTATAACGGAAAGTGTTTTAGCTTCATTAGCCCAATGAGGTTTAAAACTAAGAAGTGGATTACTTGACTCGCGCCACCTCAGCCTCAAAGCACTAACCCTGGTGGCATTTGAAACGTGGCGTGAAATTTTGAAAACTCAATAAGTAGAATTGGATACTTGTTAGGCATTTACGAGTAATCTAATAAAGCTCTAGAATAGATTTACCGAGCAAACATATTCCATTTGGTTGGATTACACAACATTTTGATTTATGACCACAATCAAATTCATAATTAAATGAATGTCATACTTATATTTGCTTGCCATAGATGTTAAATTGTTACTAAGGGTCATAAGTTATGTAGTCGCTTGATGTTTTGAGGTAATTTTCGCTTGATGTTGACTTGATATGACAATTATGGATATCAACGTCTATGTGATATATCAACGAAATGCATTTATATTATGGACTTTGTAAGATCCAATAAAATTAAAAACCTCAAGATGAAGATTTTTTAACTACCACAAATAGACGTCACGTGATCTGAAAGTAGTCTAAGCTCTAGTTTGGCATCAAGAAAGACGTGACGTGACGTCAACAGACATGTTTTAATATCAGTTTAGCCTTAGGAGTTCAAATGAATTGAAGAAAGGAGTATCGAGGGTGGATGACTTTGCTGGAGGTCGAGACCTGGTAATTTATTGTTTTATCTTCGATGGGAGGAAGCTCTGTCTATTCATTGAATTCAGTTAGCGGCGGGTTCAAATTGCAAATCATCATGAACCCTCCGATATCGCTAACGAGTGAGTCAGTACAGTACACACCCCAGACACGCTGGTCACTGGTTCGAATGTCGGTGATGTGATATCTTCTTTGTTATCTTTTCAAAACTTACTGGTTATATGTTAACGGATGTTTTACCCGAATAACATATATTGCAAAAGAAGGCAAAAAGTGGTTCAACTGTCAAGTGGTTGGGATTTTACTGCTCCAAAGGGTATGAAGTGACAGGGTGACTTTGTCATGTGGATAATCTCTTAAGAAGTAGTGTTCTATGAGTGTATTTATGTCGTGTCTTGGCACTCGTTGCCCCTCGTTGCACTGACTGTACTGAATAGTACTAGAAGATCGTGTCAGAACTAGAATCTATTTAAGACAAGATCACCTTTGTTCTCCGTAATTCTTTACGTAACTTATCAATACAACTCTAAACTCTGAAAGTCTATAACTCGTGTACTCTGTTAAACTCCGAAGCTCTGAAACTCTGAAACTCTAAAACACTGAAACTCTGAGACTCCGACCCTCAGGTCAAAAGTAATTACCTTAAATCGTAGGTGTGTCACATTCGATACTCAACTCCTTCCCAGAATACTTCCATAACACTAAGATCGTTGCACTTGTACCTTAATTGATAAAAGTCTGCTAGAGACACTACTTTGTTTCGACAATCACAAAATTTATGTCAAAAGGGGCGTTAAAACACTGGAACGAAATACAACACCTGCTCTTCTCATTTGCAATCAATTTATGAGGTAAGTTTTACTCAGTTTGCAAACCGATACGATGAGTCAAATTGATTGATCATCCAGAGGTGACTTGCGACACAGTTTCATTATGTCTATTTATTTTAGCCCTATGTTAGGTTGTACTTTACTAACAATTATAACCCTGCCACTACTAATCTAATCCTCCTGCTTAGAATGACGCTGAGAAAGAGTATAAAAGATGGAAGTCTCATCTAGTCCCTCTTTAACATAAGGTTTTCAAATCAACGACCTAATATGAGTAGGGTTCTATCCTTGTTATCTGTTTTAAAGCATTAACGTAATTTATTACAGTTTTATTGCATAATTAGAGATAATTGGTTTGCCAGTATCAATAATCGTAGAATATCTTTATTCTTGTACCGTAATCATCTATTTTCAAAAGAATCAATGTCTGGCAGCAATGACGTCAGATTGGGTAATATACACACTCAATGCTGTATCCTCGTTTCATTCTACTGGGTGGTGAAGGATTTGATATCTGCTTTTTCGTGGTCGTTTTACGAGTTCTAATTGTAATGCTGCCATTTTATTAATTTGTCAGTTTATCTATGAAAGATTCTGATTTGAGTTCAAATTTTGCAAGACTTTGAATTATTCGGGTTCTTAGAATTGATGCTTTGAATTAACCGCAGTAGTGTAGCGGCATACACCTAACTAAGGGGTTGTGTAATGCAAATGATGAAGTTTATGTGCGACTAATTTGCATATGTGGGTAAGTCACACATAAACTTTATCATTTATATTTTGTTACAACAACTACACTGTCATCCTACTCTACTCATAAATTTCACTATACAACATAAGTTATGGAGCAGTGCCACAGACTTTTGACTGATAGTAGATGAACATTTAAATAGTTTGTACGATTATAAACCACAAAAACAGACGGTAAATCCACCACATATTTGCCATCAATGTACCACTTAGAAGCGTCTAACAACGTCATAATGTTGCTATGTGTTTTGTACTTCTTCTGTATCTCAAATTGTTAACAGCAACTTTTGTTTGATTTCCCAGAGAAAATGCCACAGCATGCTATTTCTACACATATTATAAACCTGTGTGAAACCACAAGCCATTTGTGACATACATTGCGACTCAAAGGCAAGGGTATTAAAAAATTTGAACTGACAAGATTAGGATGTAAGTAACCCGTGGCATCTGCCATATGAGGAGGGTATATCAATACCCAGCAGCACTAAAAACAAAAGCTGTCAAAGAGTGGAGCTATTCGCTACAACTATGGGTTAAATAGTCTTGCCAACCCGCAGGCCAAGCGTGGCGAGTATGGCAACACCCCTAGATGACAGACACCAATAAACAACAGCCCTCAGTCCCCAGCAGCCCTGAAATCACCTTCCAAGGGAGCGGAAGAATGGACAACAGAGCAGAGGGTGCTAAGAATCTCTGGGTCCGAACAACAACGTACAATGCGAGAACCATTGGTCAAGGCCATTGTATCACTGAGCTTGAAGAGGAACTATCACAGATAAAATTTGACATCATTGGAATAGGAGAGGTTAGGAGAAAAGGAGAGGAATGTGTCACGTTCACCAACAGTGGCCATTACCTTTTACTATAGAGGCGACACCACTGCCAATAGAGGTGTTGGCTTTGTGGTTCACAGGAACATGATGGGAAGTATGGAAGTCCGACAGAGTAGCACAAATTACTGTCAAGGTCAATGGCAAATACCAACTTAGTATCATACAGGCCTACCTACAAACAGCCAGCTACACAAATGGAGGCTGTTTATGACGAAGTTGACGACCTCTATCAGGATAGTACAGCTCACTGCAAAATTATAATGGGCAACATTAATGCCAAAGTAGGCATAGGAAGGCCTGGAGAATCATGCACAGGAACTTTCGGTTCTGGAAGTAGGAACAATAGAGGTGAAACGCTTGTCAACTTCAGCGAGAGACATCGACTAAAGATAATGCACACTTTCTTCAAAAAGATAAATAGCAGACGTTGACTTGTACATCACCCAACAGTATCACAAAAAATGAAATAGACTACATATTAACAGACAAATCACAGATTTTCAAAGATATCTCCATCCTCAACAGTTTTAACACTGGCTGCGACCATCGTCTGCCGAGAGCAACACTAGATAATAATACAAAG
>JAAAKL020012509.1:0-12991 GCA_010016065.2 Carybdea cf. marsupialis auct. non (Linnaeus, 1758)
AAAATTTTATGTACATATATTAAGAATAATAAGATACAACTATAAAAATAATTAGTTATATTATTATAGAAATAAATACGTAACTCGGGCATTTTGTGTCTCATACTGAGTATTCTAGGCGCGAATTTTCGGTTGATGATAGTATAACAATATTCTATAAGAACGCTGTCCAGGCCTACAATGCTAACACTTTTTTAGTCGGCAATTTATATTTAATATCTATAAAAGCAAACTCAGAGGTATACCGATGTATAAGTATACACACATATACACATAATTTTAAAATGTGGACCGATCAATACCGTTACGTGTTGCAGCGGTCATAAGAATGAACTTCTAACTACAACATACTGTACTGCACACGCCATCGCAATCAAGGCTGTTGTTCAAATTTCCAAAACTTACTTGGAAACTTGAGCTGAATAAATGTTTATCTTTAATGTTGTAATTTAAAAGATTTTTTCGCTACCCCTTAGGATAATAATAATAAAAAATATATATATAGTGATATTAAAAAGAAACAACAGCAGGCTATGACCAAAAATTTTTGTTCTTGTGATGGACAGCACGTAGTTTAATAGCTTGGCAAGCCGAATAACAGATAAACTCACCTGAACAAACGATGATGAAGTCCACTATGTTCCACAAACTCCTAAGATAGGCTCCACGTCCCATTATGAATCCAAATGCTATCGATTTCATGATACATTCCACTAAGAATAAGCCATTTAAGCAGATATCGACAATTGTGATAGGTGTTAATGTGTTAGATTGTTCTATTCCAGCCAAAACGCAACTAAGTAAAATAGCTGCTAAAATAATGGCCTCAAAGACTTGGTGCGAACAGATTTTGTGAAGAAACAATCTAAAACGATTGTTATCTCGAAAGAGAAGCAACGATCGCTTGTTTAGGGGGTTTTTAGACCCCATGGTTACTAATATTTACGTATCGATCCACTAAGTAGAGCGATACTTGTATTCACGATGCACAACGTGCTTCTATTTCCGTTTATAGGAAATGGTTCATGTCAGTAAAGGAAACCTTATTTTATAGACAGTTTGACGTCAAATTAAAGTTGTCAAGTATGACGTCATTACATTTCCATGGATACCTCGATTGTTGCAATTAGTTCCCAGGCTTTTCGCTTACTAATCAAATCCTAAGGTAAATGCTAAGAAGATTCTGTATAACTTGTCAAAAAGGGAGTTAATGTAAGGCGCATGACAGAACACAGCTCAGTAAAACTATTAAGGGACAATAGTGACACGTTTGCCTTAGATATTGGTGGTCCACACTAAACCGTAAATTTTGGCCCCTTCCAATCATCATAACCCCCAGACCATTATCTTAAACCCTTATCCCAAATATCAGCTTTCCCTACAATCAGGTAGTGGAGTGCATGGATTGCACAAACACAAGACAAAAATCTACAGCATGGGTAGTAAGAAAGCTGAGGACTTGACAGGGTTTACTTTGAAACGATTTGGACTCCAGAGGAACTTGAAATAGAGGAAGTTGTAGAAATTCTGATAATTAAGATAATTTTCTTCTTCTAGTCAAGTAACGCTTACAATTGACCAAAGTTGCGTATGATTATAAACTTGACATCTTTACACTCGTCATAAATTTATAAATGCATGGAAATTTGAACAGATTGTGTCATATCCTATTTCCTAAAGTAACCGCCCAGGGTACTTGTTCAAACCTCGGTCCTTCAAGGGGCGTTTATTGAAGGAGAAAGTAGATGCGAGTTTACCTGAGAGATGCGCTTGTTCAAGGGCCGCTCTTATTTAAAGAAATTAGAAAAATCTTATCTCTTCATAAGTAGAATACAGCTTTTTGGTATTGTCAGCAGTTGTAGGCATTTTATACCAGGTTATGTTTAAAGAACTCGTATTCCATGTTCAGTAAAATACCTCCTATCATTCTGGTCAACAAGGCAACCTTAACCACAAATAGCGAACAGAAAAGGACAGCATAGGCAGCAACGTATAGGAATTTCGGGTCCTCCACCAATGTAATGACGCTGTCTCAAGTAGTGCAGGGTGGAGCAACTCGCTATCAATAACCAAATATCTTTTTAACTTTTATCTATTGGAGGGACTGTGATCTCTTTCACAGTTCCTCAGCCACTCTTCACACATTACAACATTTCTAATATATACAATTTACAAAACAATGAACGGACGCTTAATTACAATAAATAAATGTGATTGGCTACGAATAATCAGGGAGTGTTTAAGAATCGTGTGCTAGTATTTGTTTGGAAGTTAGTATTAGGACAAAGGTTAGTAATCACAGGGAGAGGAAATCAAACATACAAAAGAATCACGTGTACTACAACTCTATCATGACAATATGTGATGCCAGTAGAATAAGAGAATCTTACTGTAATTTTAATTCTGCTCCGTTTCATTCTCTTCTGAAACATACATCTCTCAGGTATTTCCTTTGTAGTGTCAATAACAAATGAGTATTTATATATTAGCTTAGCATGGATCCCTTGCCTCCCAAATGTGTCTATGTGTTCCGCTACTGTCATTCATTTGTACCTTGTAATCATTAACTATTTTCAAAGAGGAAAGACAAGCAAAGCACAATCAGCTCATACAAGAGATTAGTGTTGGGAACATACGAGAATCATCAATATCTTTGGCTTTGGTAATTCAAAGCTACCAGATTAAGTTTCAGTCGTAATTTATTCCACATCTTTGTGAATACTGTTGGTCACAAGTTACGTACACTGAACCTCACCCCCATTGCCTCCATTGGATATTACATATCCATTGTATCAAACCGAGCCTCGATAACGTCCTGTAGACTTAACATAACCAGAGAGAGTCTTCGGAGCAGTTGGCTTTAGATAACGTAAATTAATCAAAATCTCTACAAAATTCTATGAAGTCTTCTATATAGAATTCACTTCCAATCCATGATGAGAAATTCTTGACGCGTAAGTCAAAATATTTCGTAAACTTGTAAGGCATGTCATCTCGTGAATTACCAGGTTTTTCACAAAATCTTGGGAATCGTAATTTTCTGTCGTCCCGATAGCTTTGGTATTACCTAAAGAGCATGTAAAGTTTTTGCCGTGGATAAGTACGGTTACGATGGCTTGTTTTGGTTTGTGGTGCTCTGTAGTTGGTATCAAATTTTTACACTAAGCAGATAGTTCATTTCTGACTAGATTCTTTGCTTATCTCTTTTCGGTGCACCAGCAGGCATCGATGAGAGGAAAGGGGAACCCGAGAAACTGGACAAGAATCTCAATAAGAACCAAAGAAAAGGAAAAGAAATGAAGAATAGATACACCGGCTAACGAAACTCTACACTCTCCGAATTCACCACCATCAACATTCTTCAGTACTTTCATACCAGAAAACCTTTAAAACGCCAAAATTATTACATACCTTTGATTTTAGCGTCTGGTAAAAACTTCAAAACATCTGTCTAGAGCTTGTTCCTTCTTGTTGGTGTCGTTTGCAGATCTTGCTTTCTCTCAATAACCTTTTACTATTTCTGCGAAGCATCCGGCGTAAGCTTTTCCTAAGTACACTATGTATTAGGTAAAAACTGACGTAGTGTCCATAATAAACGCAATCTGTAAAGCTCTGTTCTCCTAAATATACTAAATATATATTCTTGACTTGGCTAAAGCCCTTAGAACTTCATCCTCTGTCTTTTGTTGTTGATGTTACACGCAGTATTTGATAGTTCTCTGTACTCTGTTCAAATTTATGGCCTTCGTCAATGAATTGTGTATGGATTTGGAGGAGTTTCCAGACCATAGACTATCATTTTATTCATGCTTCATGTTTATAGTGATGCTCTTGCAAAAAAAGTTTAGGACAATTCACAAATTAGATCTTTATGGCCTATCACTTAAAGAGTGTCCTTTTTCAACTCTTTATCCTTCCCCTCTTTCGAGAACTCAATATATTTACTTGAACTAAAATCGTTATAATAGTGCAAAATGTTGCAGCAATACCCGCATCGATGCATGCGCTTTCACTTGTACTACCATAAATACCACTAACGCTTTCACTGATGAATTGACTGTTGTATTCTCTTACTTTCCTACTTAACGTGTAGGAAGGCTCTTGTAGGAATTAATTGATTGATTGATATTGATCGCAATAAGTATCAGTTAAGAAGGCACGTAACTAGACGCAAAGCGTAGGTCTCAGAATTCTAGTCCTAACACTCAGAATTCAGAGGAAATCTGCTAATTTACCAATTTAAGACCAAATCGAGGAATACGTCGCCCCATTTTGTTTTGATCGAGCATGCGTAAAAAGGATTTCTTAAACGTGGTGTTACATGCTGGGAAGAGATGGTCTTCAACCATAAAACTGACCAAAGAAGTCAGTTCCTCATCTAAATCTGTGCCATAAGCCCAGGACCTCCACCAATTTACTGTTTCATGTACATTGATTTACAGATTAAGGTATTGGTTGTGCTTCAATTGTGCTCTTAAATATATTTTAAGGAGTAGTTGATGGTTTATCAGCATTGAAAGTTTCCTTATACCTTACGTCTTTTCTAACATATTTTTCTCCTCCGAGGCCACCAATAGCGAGGCAACGTTACACTCAACATGAGAACGATATCTTGATTGTGTTAATGACCATCCTAAAGCTTGAGTCTCCTTCAAAATTGTTTTGACCACAAAGAGGTCAGAGTATTCAAAATCAACCATGCTTCATGACATGGGATTTGCTTTATAATAACAAATTACACAGAATGTAAGAAGATGTGTGGATTGGCCAATATCTGTATTATCGTTTGATGGTGTATTAACGACAATTGAAAATATGGTTGAAATCTGAAAGTCAATCATGATGAAACACTACATAAATGCAAAAATTAAGATTGACTACTAATGTTATCGTTGCCGTCACAGAAATTCATAAAACTCCTCAACGTCCCAGGACTTACGTAATGACTGAGTGACCTTTAAAAGTCCAATCTATTTTTAGCTTGAAAAATTGTATGCTCTAGCATGGCCTTTAATCTAATTATGTTTTAGAAATTTATTATGATTTATTTGAACACTCTTTACAAACGTTTTGAACAAGCTCATATATTTCTTAGTTGTCGGCCTTTCTATGTTTACTCTTTTTTCTCAGACAACAATAGCGCGACCTAAGTTTCCAACCAATACGTGCGTGCTACAGGGCAGGGGTAATAGCAGAGAACAGAGGTCATCATAATTAAGTTTCGCATATTGTTTTTAATTTGCTAACATTGGATATACTTTTTGAATGGTATGCATTTAAAATAATCTCCAATTATTGTTAACATATTTCTTGAAGTGAATGCTCCTTCTAACTCGTAGACCCTTTGGAGTATGCATCCGAAGGATAGTCATTATGATAGCACTGCTACTCACAATTAATTACGAGTTAACATAAACGAATTTACTTTGTTGTCACTATCCATTCGGCTAGGCGTTTGTGTATATTGACGTTATTAAAAACAATAACATTCTAGATTTTTCTTCCTCTAAACTTAAGGGTCCGTTCAGTAATGACAGCACTTGAGAGTCATGACAACGAAGTCTCTGGGTTTTATTCCCCGTGGTCCCACGATTTTCGCCATCGAAATCTTCTGTTACATGCGTCATCGTTCCAATCAACTTAGTTGAAAGATAAGTTAAGTGACAAAAAATCTTGTTAGTTGTAATGACTGAAGGTAGACATCGGTGTTATAAAATCTCGAAAGTAAAACATCGCATGATCACAGGAAATTCAACCCACGGTCTCCGCAGTCGTGCACCGACGATGCTTTGCTACTAAGCTACGTTCCCTTACCAACGATATTGCGTCACTACGGAGCTAGGGACGTCGTTGGGCAGAGCGTTGGATAGCAGATGCCTGTGCTTGAAACTGTAGGGTATGAAGAAGGCATTGATGAGAAAAATGCATGTAAGGTCTTATCTTTAAAATCATATTTTGTTGTTGAGCTAATGAACACCTCTTCGGTGTTGTCATCGCTGTCTAGATAGTTGACCATTACCTTGTTTACGCTATCGTTTTAGAAGCGTGCTACGAACCACGTCAGGCCCTGGCAAGATTCAGATTCGTAATGTAAACACTTTGCAAGGCACGACATAGCACGGTTTCTACTCCTGTTATTGAATTGGGCCAGGAACCATGCCAGGCTCGACACGTTTCAATTTTTTGTGTGTGGCATACTCGATTTCGAGCGTAGCCTATTGCCCAGACAGAGTGAGCAATGCCCTTGGGAGAGAGCACATTTACAGGGGTGGTCTCCCGTTGCCTTTCCCAGCTGGTAGTCTTTTTATCGGAGCTAGGCGGGATTCGATTCCACAACCTCTGGCACGTGAGTCTCATTCCTTAACCACTAAATCACGGCGGCTCTAATACACAGCTGTAAATGCTCAGAAGCGCCTGGCACGGGTTTGAATTTCTTTGCACATGTATTGTTTTCAACTTATTCTCAGCGTGCCAAATTTCAGAACTTGGACTGCTCTACGAGGGTTAGTCATACCACAAGTGATCAATGCAGCGCTGGAGTAATCGGAAAATAAAATGAAAATGGAACAAACAAACCCTTTATGACTTTTTATTGACTCTTTAAGGTTGAGATTGCAGAACTAAGTTTTTAAAAAATGCAAAAGGACCCCTACATTTTGGACTTATCAATGTCAATAACGATGTAACTTCACTAGGAACGAAAGAAAGAGAGCAGAACAAACAAGCAAAATGATAATTTTGTGTAAAACGTATGTGCTTTTTTCGATTCAGCGCATGCTCAACGTTAGTAAACACTGTTCCTGGTTCCATTCTTGCCCTTTTTCTGATAGAGGCCTTAACGCGGTTCCTGGAGCGCGTCAGAAAATATATTCTAATCATGGTAAATGACCTTTTCTGTACCTTGCACGGAATCCTGGCGGATGCCAAATTTTTCTCTTGCTTTTTTGGGAAAAAAACCCTAACTAAATCGCTCCGTGGAAATGAAAGGTTGTTGATAATCTAGGTCATGACACTACCATCAAGGTAATTTAGATAAACGTCGGTATCTTTAATTTCCTAGCTCTATGAACCGCTCTAATTTTCCATTGCCACGTTCATTTCCCAGAATTCTAGCCTCCCCTGAAATACAGAAACTAAATTGATTAATTTGATGATAGCCTTTCATCACTGAAAGAAATTCTATTCATTCACACTGTCACCAATGTCAACAAATTAAGCCAGTAATTCAACTTTCAACTTTTCACAAACTCTTTTTTCTCCTCTAGTATAAAAATATCCCTCAGATCGTGCCGTACGTAAGTGAGTCTCTTCATGATAGTGGAGGAATGTCCTAATGAAATAATATTTGGCACCACCATGTATAACAAGCTCATATTAAAACAAAAGATTTATAGTCAATGAAAAAAAGCCAGCAACAAAAATGCGTGTATCTGCAATACTATCCAAATATACGAACGATGAACCTGTAAAGCCTATCTTTAGTACATTTAGGTCTTCAAAATTCAGTAACTGCCTGCTAGTATGGATGTGTCATGGATACCAATATAGATCAGATAGATAGACTGGGTCTTAGGGTTATATTGAATGGCAGTACATCAAATATTGAAAATCTTCTTTAAAAGAGTAATCTGACATTTCACAAAAATGTCCAGCATTTAATGGTAGAAATCATTTAAAAACCACAAATCATCTCCATCTTCCTTTTATCATAGAAATATTTACTTCTGAAGAACAACCATGCGATCCCAAAAATGATACTAATTTTATCGTGTTAAGGATCAGGAACATCAAGGTATGACATAAAAACATACTATTTAACGGACAAACGAGTTGGAGTACATTGAATAATGAGGTAAAGGGGTTTCCTACAAGAATAGAATGTAAGATTTCAATCAAAGAATGAAATTATTTCTCTTAATATATATTATGTAGAGATTTTATAGTGTACGTACGTTTATATCGAAGAACTCGGTTTCAAGTTTCTTTGAAGTACCAAATAGTTTCTATGAATTATTTTTGTAATTAGTACATATATGTTTTAAGAGCTTCGAGGGCTCCGATGAATCATTGCATCAGGCTTTTTCATATGGCATATGCAGTATTAACCGTTCACCATGCGGTGCCCCCCCCCCCCCAAAAAAAAACACGAGTTAATATGAATTTGTATGGACTTGGCCAAAAATTATAAACTCAATGAAACCGGCGATTATGAAACTCATGAAATTATGTGTTTCATAATCTATGGTGAGACGAAACAATAAACGTTTAAATCTTCAGCAGGGGTATGGTTATCCTCTCTTCCAGAATAAGCATACAGCCGTAAAGCTGTTGGTCAAGAATTCTTTCGTGCTAGAACTTTCCGTTTCGCATTCCTGTGATCACACTACCAGATTGAGTGATTTCTTTGTTTATTCAGTATTGAGCTCATTCATGGTCAAATCAGACGTATTCACATCAACGAGGCTAGCAGAATCAAATCACACTTTTTTTCATGATGTATGCGTCTCTTTACGTCTGGTGGGTTATATCGCTAGAAAAAGTTTGCCGTAGCTGACTGAATTTGACGACTCTCCAATACATTTTGTGTCACCTACTGCATTCGTAGGGATTATGTTTGGATCTTGATATGAGGATCTGGAAAGGGTTACGGTAAAACTGAGGGTAAATCTGCGGAATCTTCTTGACTACTTTCTGGAGAATTTTCTGGACTACTTTCTCTGAAAAGTCAGTTTTAAGGAAACACAAAAAATTATTTGGGCTGGTTAAATTTAACTCGATGTTGTGAGAAGAAGCAATGCAAGAAGTGGCCAATCACATGAATAACTTATGTAGCTTGTGCTTGACAGCCAATCAGAGGCCTCCTACAGATTTCCTGGAAAAAAAGTTAACTCAACCACCGACGTGATCCGTATATATCGAAAACGAAACGAAATTCTCAGTACTTAATGACCAAATCGGTACTTGGGTTTGCTGTGCAAATGATTGAACTCCTCCTTATAGAGCGAATCCCCCTTCATAAAATATTCCTCCCAAATGTCTATCTACGACATCTCAGCTCCTTCTTTGGGATCAAGATGCACACTATTGAGAAGCACGACCCTAATCCTTGTAAACAAAGTATTTAGGCTGCTCTCATTTTTCTCAAAATCACACCAGCTTCTTTATGCTATTGCGACAAGCTCGAAACCCTAATGGTGGTTTTGATAGCTCGGGTTGAAAACTCCTGTTGTAGAGAAACCGAATGGTTACATATACGTGTTGTTTCTTTACAAAAAAGGCATTTTCGGAATGCAAAATTTTCGAAGCAAGTCATAGGTATAGATGTGGTAAGGATTTTGTTAGAGCTTAGAGAATGACATTTTAGTATTTAATAGAAATAGTCTACAATCAGTGTGGTAAGCTGACAACCATACTTAAATTTACAAGTGCTTCCCATGCAAAAGTCAATATTTGAAAATGCACTCATACGACGTATAAAGCATTTCACTCTCTTATTAATTATTTTTAGTTTGCGGCGCATTTTTTCCCTAGGAATGTTCCTTACAAAAAAGTGCAGTAATACCGTAATTTATAATTCCACAGACGTGCCTCTTTTAAAAGATTTGAAATGGACTACAATTGAGTGATTATCTGACAACGATTAAAAGATATGTTTTAAGCCTTTCAACAAACTTGATAGTCTCTTCAAACAAAATACGAATTACAAGTCAAATAAAAAACAAAGCGGTTTCTATCATAAGCGTCTGCTCTTTTGCAATGGTATTTATATGTTACGATCGAATCCTTCAGTCTTCATACTTCCATTTTAAAATTTTCATTAGTTTTCTTACCAGGAAGACATAAATTTTACCCGAACCCCCCTCGCAAGAAGCTGCACTGCTCCCATGTTCCTCGATTATTGTAATTGTTAAACTTTTCGCAGAATACTGCAGGTCAGCGGTGCCTTGAGCATGTTTGCAACCTTGAAATCAACATCGCTGCGATTCTCTGGATGATGTTCAAAGCAACATTGGAGTTGTATGAATTTGATCATGCATAGATCGTCTTACTTTCTGCATGTGGCCATAAATCCCACGACAATTGTTTACTCCTTTGTGGACGCGAAGGATTGACTGTGCACCATTCCGAGAAGTGATGAAAACAGAGTCGATAAGATCCATCTGCTGTGTTCTAGTATCTATCATCGTACTGCACAGGGGCTTCGCTGCAAGAGGCGAAGTTGCTAAGCATGATAATGAAATGGACAAGCTATCGAGGCATAGGAAATCTGAGGGACGCCGTATTGGTATGTTTGATGTGGCTCTATCACAGAAGGACAGTCGAAGAGATTACTCATTACCTCAGAGAGGGAAAACGGTGACAAAAGAGACTAAAATAATAATCTCAAGTGATAGCCCCACTTTGTATGGGACAAGGACAAATTTCAACGTTACCATAATCACACCAGTGAATGGAAGTATTTTTCTTTCATATTATACCTACCATCCATATAGATTTTTTGAATTAGAGACAAAAGTTAGATTTTACAGGTTTTCAGTCAAAACATGGCACGGCACAGGGACCAAACTTGTGTACGTACGAGTAAAACGGAAGGACTCTTACGGACGAATGATAGTTTTGGGTACTAACTACACCAGCGTCCATGTTTCAAGTAAGTAACTTTTCGAATCAGTTTGCAAGTGGAATTTGCTTGCACGATGTGTGTTGATTTTGATGATATAGACCTATTATTTACGGAGAAGAACCCTGATCAGTTGGATGTACAGCGTGTCGTTGGAAAGTCATATAGGAGTATCTCCTGTGTCAGTTTAAGACAGTCCAATCCCAAGGAAGGACCTTGTCCGTTCTTTGTGTACATAATCTGAAAGTAGCATAGCTGTATAACACGGATAAGTGAGTTCGGCTCTCCGATATTTTACAGCTACTTCGTGCAGTCGCCATGTTCTGTGCCATAGATGTACTGATAGACTGCTGTCTTCTGAGCTCGACCACATTATGGATAATTCTGAAGGAGAGTGGTGAATGGTTTTGGTTAAAAACTAGGAACCAGCAGTAACATAGAAATTTTCGCCAGAACAAAACCCCATAAATCGCATATGGGTCGACACATCGGATAGCAAGCTCAGTTTTTAAGTATGAAGTTTGATTTTTGAAAGAAGGAACTATAATAAATGCTCCCAGAAGTGCAACAACGTAGCTGTAGTTTTGTAGGCCTATCATTTGCCCATGTCCATATTTTAGTATAAAATATCTATAGAGCAAGGAGAGAATAAAAGACAAATAGATGTAGGACAACATCATACATCAATAGTTATAAAGAGTAAAAGAAGTTTGCAAAACATACAATAGCAATATAGATATAAAACCAACCGAACAAGAAATAAATAAAATATAATAGGTCCATATTTTGGTATAAAATAGCTATAGAGAAAAGAGATAATAAAGTGCAAATAGATATAGGACAACATCACACATCAATGGTTATAAAGAGTAAAAGAAGTGTGCAAAACATACAACAATAACACATATGTAAAAACCAACAGAACAAGAAATAAATAAAATATATCATACATTAAAATAATTCAAACATAAAAAACATAAAAAAGCTACAGAGGAAAAGATAATAAAAGACAAATAGATTTATGATTGTTAAAACTTATCTATGTATCTCAGTACTGCAAGGATACATGACACAATTGGTTATGAACTATGCAATTGTAGATGTAACTTTAATTTTGTTGGAGTTTTTGTCTTTTTGTATTTTTTTAAATTGTATTTTCTCTTTAGAATTTGCTCTTTGCAAAATAAAAGTATGGCAGAATCGAAGTCTGAAAAGAAATGAGACAGTAACTCTTGGAAATGTAACACTTGTAGCAACTTGTTATGACCCAACTGGGATATTTTCCAAAGCAAATATATCAACAGTGTGGGGAGTTAATGATGGAACAACACTTAGTTCTAGTGATACAACTTCAATAGTTCATCTTTTCCAGAAGGAGGGTCTTTTTACAATACAGGTACTAGCATTTATTCATGTTGGAGGAAAGCAGTACATTGGAAAAGGATACACAAAGATCAAAGTTGAATGTATGTATGTATGCTGACATATTATTAAAATGATGTCTAGTTTAAATACACTTTGACTCATTTCTTATTGTTGATGAAGTGTCAAGCAGAACTTTTGCTCTTATTATACCCCAAGTATGTGAAGATTAGGTTAGGGCATATATCTTTCAATACAGGGCACTATATATCATATATACATTGAATGTATACCAACAAATACTATTTATACGATTACCAGAGTGTTGGGTACAACAAGCTAGAGCCTAGCACTCATTAGCAACAGTAAAAAGGACAAGTAAATTACGATACTGTACCTTTGACTTCATATCATATCCTGTGACATTCATCATGCTGTGAAAGCTCATGATGATGATGATGATGACAATGATGATAAATAAAAGGTATGTTAGCAAACATGGGCATAGATAGGTAATTATCATCTAGTATTTAAAATGCATTTCTCAGCCAATATGATATAATAAATGAGCACAAAATAATATGTGTTCAAGGTTGTACTTTATAACCACAATCTATCAGCTTTATTATATCATACTGCTTTTGCAATGCCCCCTCCCTATAAAATTGACTTATTAAAAGACTGATTACACTTGTTAAAAACATTTAGTGATAAAAGTGAGGTTTCTCTTTGTAATCACTCTGATACCCTGTCGCAATATATCTTCTGTAGAGATCTCCAAATGAGTTTTGAGTGTATATCTTTGTAATCACACTTAACTGGATCTACTGTTATTGCTATATTTATTTCGTAAGTCTTATGATTTGAGAGTGTAACTCCGCAACACAGTAGTGGCATTGTGGTAGGGTGTCAGACTCACACTTCGAGGGTTGTGAGTTCGACCAAACCCTGAGCTTGCCTGCCATGATCCCGGAGGTACTGTGCTCTGTCATCTGCTCTCGTGAAGCG
>JAAAKL020012511.1:0-12991 GCA_010016065.2 Carybdea cf. marsupialis auct. non (Linnaeus, 1758)
GATGGCTGGATGTCGTCGCCAAGGATCTGCGATCCTGTGGAGTGCCTTTATCTCAAGCGGAGCAGCTCGCTGCCGATAGTCAGAACTGGCGAGCACTTGTGTTGCAAGTTGGCTCTACGCACCGAACAGTGCTCGAGGATTAGTGAGTGAGTGGGTGAATGTGTTAAGTTATTTACTGGATGACGATAAATATCACTTTTTGAAATCTATTTAACCACACTAAAGTTGTCTCTTGGTCTTAAAGACGATTGGCTTAGGAACCTTACCATCAATTTCTTTCATTGCATTTTGCATTTTTCGCATTGTATTTTCTCAAGGATTAATTTTTTTAAGATCTAACTTTATTTGTATACCGTGTTTCCTCAAATAAACACTGCCCTCTGGTAAACGCCGCCCTCGAATAAACGCCGCGCGTCCAGTCGAACATGTGAAATAAGAGCCGCCCTCCAATAAAAGACACCCTGTGATAAACACCGCATTACGAAAAGGGGTGTCGATTAGAAAACAGATCAAATTTTGAAATTTCACATACTACAAGAACTAATGAAGTTTACATTGTGCGAGATGACATTTGTTCGTGATGTTTGCATTTATCACACAATCTTTTTGTTACGTTTTTTGAAACATTTGTTGCTTTACCTAATTAGTCATTTTGTAATAAGCGGCGCCCCTTAATTAACGCCTCACCCCAAAACATGGGTTTTTAATAAACGCCCGGCGTTTATTGGAGGAAATACACTATCCGAGAATGAAGGTTAAACTGTTGATTTTTGACCCTGACTTTGAACAGTATCAGTCGTAGATCAAGAGTCGCGGTGGTTTGAGAGAGGATTTAAGGAAGCCATCCACATAAGAGTCAACAAACCTACCCTGAATGCCGATCCTACCTGCCCCCATCTGGGACAATCTTCTGAGGTCACATGTGCCACCTGTTGGTGACCTCAGTCTGCCTCATAAGCTTCACGTTAAATCTGGTGATCAAGGGAGATAGCTGCAGGTTAGTTTTCTAACTATTTGTTGAGTTTACCTTTAGGTGAAGGTAAAGTATTCAAGAAGTTTGTTGATGGTACAAAACAATAGATTGTGCGAAGTAGCGAATTCATTTTAGTACTTCAAAGGTCTTTTTAGTCTCACACTCCTCGGAATACAAAATCGTCAGAATAAGAAATGGAAGATGGAATCGACTCAACTGATAGCAAACTGTTTTCAAAATAGCCAATCAGAGCTCTGAGTGTCAAATTGGTGTTGTCCTGACCAATCAGTGTCCGTAAAACTTAATGCTTAACCAAAAATCTCCAATGGAAAGACGAATTCTTTTAGTCGAAAAGGCAACGGTTTCTTGTTCTAACGTAGACGGATTACTCTTGCTGCTGTTTCGTCGTATATTTTAGCCAAGAAGCAACTAGTTGCGATTTGGCAGCAAACATGTAGAAACGATAATTTACTTCCACGTAGGATACTTCAAAACCGGTCCACATCGAGAAGTGGCGATGATGTCTTAACTTACTAGTTTAATTGTACATCTATATTTCTGTCTTTCGGGTTGGTTTCAGAAGCTTTTGGAATCTAACTTTACAGTACATAATATCAATGGAAACGACAATTTAGTCCGATGCATCGAGTAAAGTTATTTTTTTAAGAGAGAAATGAGGTGTGCTGAAAACCGTAGCGTCTGCTCAATTACTGTGCATTGAGAGTGCAAACGTCGATTGGCAATTATCAGCTATGGTTTAAAAAAATCGCGGCCGCCTGTCCATCGGATCTGTCGTAAGATCTGATGGTGTGAACAGCCCTTTAATGTTTATAGACCATATTTTGGTACTTCGGTTTTTAGTGAAGACTATGACATCATTCGTCAACATCTGATTCCAAGACTAACTACTTACTGCGAATTACTCGGGGGCAAAGATCCTTACCATGGGCTCTACCCAAACTGCCTTGAAATGCAAAATAGTGATAGAGGACCCCTTATTCGTTCTAGTACGCTGTAAACGTAAGTCAAATAATGCCAACGTGTCTCTCTACTGCTGTAGATATGGCATCCGAATCAGCCTCATGAAGGGATGTTGGAGGAACCAGTCACCTGGGTGCAAAACGATGCTAGACTAGCAAGATCAGACTAACTGAAGCCGGCAGTTATGGAAAAGAACGGATTGAAGGACGGGGTAGATTTTAAGCAGGTTGGAGCTCGGCCAAAGTAACATTTAGGCAAGAAAGTGTAGGTATCTCGTGAGACTGCCTGATCCGGATGCTAATCGTGGAGCAATCAATAGCTGGCCAATGACTATGCTTTGTAGTCAGCCTAGTACTCACAATGCATGTCCACTGATGAGATTGTTAGAAGCTGTCCTGGAAGGATAGCTTATTCACGTGAGGAGAGTAAGTTGAATATGAAAATTGCACAATGTTAAGCCTAAGCAAACAAAGAGTTGTCAGAAAGCGGGACTACGGGGGAAAATCGAACTTCATGTTATCGGTCCGTTCATTTGTATACCATATCAATGTGCGCTAGAGATTTAACGAGGAATAATGAAACACATCTCCATTTACAAAATCGACGATATCTACCGGACACCAACTCGAATAGAGCCAGTTCATCTCTCTCCTAGCCACGGATAGCGAGACATCGTCGTGGGAAATATAGAGAATAGTAACACAGCTGTTAGACAACTCCATCAATCTAAAAGGAAAATCACTGTACCCATCTGGTCATGAACGCAGAATTTCAAGAGTAGCTAATCCGGTATTTGATCTTCAGTGGTTCAAGCAAAAAAGCTTAGATTTTTTGAATGGTCCCCGCACATTAAGCATTCTGGAAAGAAATGTAAGTGTATACAGGAGTCACCAGATCCCTCTTGTCAAATCAGGAGTCTGTTCACGCCTGAGCACGATAGAAATGGGCGATCCCGTGCTCCGTTACATACGGTTACTATCCACTCAAGGTGTTAAAATAGTAGACGGCGCACTAAGAAAAACAGATCAATCCAATGCAAACGAACATTTCAAGTTAAGCATCTGAATTCTCAGCCTTTTTACACAAAAAGTATTTCTTACATGTTATTTCTGAGGTGGCCGTTACAGACAATACTTTACAAGCCGAGTCGAGCAGAGGACGTAATGAATATCGAAAATTTCAACCTGCTAATCTTTGCTGGTCACAAATCACCACAACGACCGCGAAGCAAAGTGTTAGATACCAGATAATGAGTATCATATTCCAAATGAAGTGCCTATACCTACGATGCATCAATTGCAAGATCACGAATGCCTGAAAGCGAATACAAATAGCAGGCCAACGGCCCGATCACGTGGACGGACGCGGCGTTATCTTTTGTTGCCCAGAGACATCGTATCTAATCGTAACCTTGTAGATCACTGTGGGCCTGCCCTTACACAAAACATATCAGATTTACAGGGTGCAAAAAGCGAGCGACGGCTAAGAAAGAATCTCTTTGGTTCCTCATCAAGTTCACTTCCTTGACGAAAAATATACAGCTTTTAATGCCTACATCCTATCGTAAATTTCCTTAAATAACTAATCGTTAACATTCCGAATTCAACTGTGATTCCTGAACGCATGCATATGGGCATACTGGAGCACGGTAGGCGAAAATTGCCGTCGTTAACATGATAGAGAGTATCCTACCACTAACCAATTGTGAAGCCATACCGCTTGCTACCTATTCAAGTGAGTATTGGAGGCGTCCATCGCATGCTGTATTGTTTTTGAGTCGACGTACCAGATATATCATCAATTTACACGACAACCTTATTGACCAGTAGGGGCAGCCTTGCCGATACTTACAATCCAATTACAATGTGGCTATAACGGCAATGCTAGGCCTACGTAAGAATGTCTACATGTACCTCGCGCTCGGTGTATACTAACATGAAAGCAAAGTGTTAAGGGTAGATGTACCTCTCCCTGCTAAGTGAACACTACGTATTCCCTCGTATGCTTGCCAAGTAGAAAACGTCTTACCAATGTTAAAACCTATCCATCCCCTCCAGACTAAAGCCAACGTCATATCAGACACTGATCCGGTACATGGCCGTACCATTATTCACACAAAAATCGGCCCAGGCTACAACATGTTAACACAAAAAAAGCAAAGAAGTGTGTATCAAGGTGCTAGTTTCTATTGCTAACAGATAAATGGATTTTTCAAATGTATATCCAGCAGTAAATTCCGTCCACCAAATCTTCGTCCAGCATCATTTCTGCTTTTGGACACTATCACAGTGTTAGCAGTTCCTTTCTTCTCGAATGGTTGGTTGTCTAACAACTCAGCTACAAGACAGGGCAAACAAACTACGACGAGGGTCTACAAGGGCCCTGAACCTCTAATAGCAGCCGCATCTGTGATACATGAAAGGCTTTCACACTGATGTAGGCAACATTGATACGATGATATGAAAACCATTATTCCGAGGGCACATACTTCAGGACATCCTCGCACTATATATGGTCATCAATGGCTGATATTTCTGTGTGACTGAAAGGAATATGAGGTTTAACTTGAATTAATAAAGCCAGCTGCTGCAGTCGTCAGGCACCTCGATTACTATCTTTGACAGCCAAGAGATGTACTACACCTCTTCCTTCACTAATCGTGTTCTGAAGTTTCAAGTCCCAAAAAAGCTTCTCAAGAGTTTATGATAACGACGGAAATTCTTCCTTACTTTCTAGATTAGGTCCACTTGGATCGCCTGCAGTAGCGGCTACAGCTGCCGCCCTACCTCCAAAACCACCCCGTGAACCAAAGCCACCACTATTTGCCTCTCCATCGCCATTGCCTCGACCACGGCCACCACCGGCTCCGCGTCCCCCACGTCGACCACCCCTTCGCCTTCCACGTCCTTCATTTGCAGTCAGTCTTGAGTCTGATTCCCCGTACTTCAGATCAATCTTCATGTGCTCACGAATTCGGCCAGATGTCTTTACCTTTTCTTCAATGTACTACAATGACAGGAGAAATTCGGGCTTCTTTAAGTTTGTTTTTTTACAAAAACAAAACAACAGAATACACGGCATAACAAGTAAAGAAAAAAAATACCTAACGTAAAACACAGGCGCGCCTTCATGTATGGTGACTTATTCCCCGCATATCAGATGTTAATGGTATCTATTTGTTATATCCACGCGCCCATTAGCTCGTTAATGATTCTCTCCCTCCTTCCGTGCCCCCTCCTTGCCAACTGAAGAAAACTGAAGCAGCACACGTTTCACAACAGGGGTGTCAAAACTGAAATACTCCGTGAATAAAAATGCCGAACCAACATTGATATATACTGAAAATATCTTCCTCCAAATCTCGACAAGGAGCATTTCATATGGAGCCGAGTACGCTTGGTTTCAACATTGGATATGAGATAATCATAGCTTAATACCATACAACATTTAACTTAATATTATCCATAATAATAGACACAAGCCTCAATAACATCCTTCAATGAATGCGCAACCACTTAAAACCAAGCCTTGAGGCAGCAAGAAAGAGTGCATAAAGAAAACGTTATAGCTCAGTTTGCTACTCTTATCTACTCTGCTGTGTATACCCCATATACCTGGTATCTCATTCTAGAACGCTAGTACATCAATCTAAGGGCCGCAGAACTGAGCTGAGGTAATCCATCGGATGAGACGCACATGCTCATCAGTAAGACGTCTCCTTTAAAATGTTTTGATCATCTACATGTTGGAGAATAGTTGCTCACATGGGTGGGTAAGTGCTGCCGAACAAAGAGAGCAACTGCGCGTAGATTGGGTGAGGAGCTAAAGCAATATGTCAGGGATGAAAAGTGGAAACTGTGTAGCGCCCACAGCCTACTTACTTCAGTACATCACTATAATGCAGTTCAAATTACCTACATTTGGCGGTTGATTGGTACGCTTCCCACATCAACTACAAACCAATTATACATGTGCAGTCCTGTATTTCTGAACACCAAAAGTCGGCAAATTGCCGGGTAAACTCGGTGCCAAGTACGCTCAAATTCTCAGTCAGCTGTCCGTTGCGAAATCAAGCTTTCTTGTTATCTCCTTTACTTTCTGGCGCCTTCTAGTCAAGGTCCTTGTTGTGCCAATTAGTTTCATAGTATGGCCCGATGCTGTAGTCCCTATTTAGATCCACGTTTGCTCCACATAAAGACAAACTGGTCTGCCTTTTACACAATTAAATAGAAACATCCTGCTCCCCACAGAAAGTTTCTGTTTTTTTCCCCTTACTTTTTGCCACTTTCCAGTAGTCACATGGGCCAGTAATAGCACATATCAAGAGTCTTCGCGAGAAAGCACATGAGAAACATGACAACAATCGTTAGATCAGAGCCCTGCAAACCATGTGCAAGCAGCAGGTACCCAAAAAATACAATGACCACTACGGATACTGGGTATTCCACCTGTACGCGACAGCAAAACTCGTAAGAAATAAACGAAATCTGAATAAAAGTAAATAGTTAAATTACCTTTCGTGGAAAGAAGAGTGACCCCTCTTCTTCTTCCTCTTCTTCGTTTTTCTTTTTAATCGTTGTCACATCCTTGGGTGGCTTCTCTCCTTCATTCGCTTTCCTAATATTAAAGTTGATTTTTGCACGTTCACGTTCCCTAATCTCTTTCCATTCATCCAATGTCATTTCTCGTGCAGATTCCTCAGCAGTTTGTGGGGTGGATTCCTCTTCTTCCTGTTCTTTCCTGAGAAAAATCCGGTAGAAAAAAGAATTTAAAATCAAATATGTCTTATAAAAATAAAAATTCCGTCACTCCAGCACGACGTTATTACTGTGAATGTGCCACTGGTGTTGAAACAAATGGAATACAAGAGGGGAAAAGAAATCAAACACAAGAAGAGTGTGGATAAAATCCCCACAAGTAAAACATTTTCCGATAAAAAATGGAGCGAAAAGCAAGAACCTAGTCAACATCAAGATGGCGAGAAAAAGCTCACAGACATAAAAAATAGCGATAGACACTTCAAACTAGGAAACTGGTCCTCTGCCTGTCTGCTGAGAAAAAAGCCATTAATTTTTGTAACTATAATTAAGTGAAGCGGAGACAGGATGGAGGACAAAGCGCGAAGAGAATCCATTAAAATATTGGAGATCTGAATCCAATCAAGCATGAAAGTAGGAAACTCGCAAGACGAACTGTTCTTGGCTGTCTTAAATTACTACAAACTGGCTTCTCGTGTCTGGATTTGAAGGACGGAAGTCGACTTAACGAACACTACGATACGGTTAGGGGGACGTTCATACCGTTCCTTTCGTACAACCAGAACAATGTAAATAACCATATTGTTACGTACGGTGGTTCATTGGGTGTTTCCACTGCTTCCGAGGCCTCTGCCCAGTCTCTGATTTCCTCTTCTGCACTTAAAAAGACATTCGTAGGTTCTTGGCTGTAAAAGAGATTGAATACAAAATCAACACTGTATAAATACATGCTCCTGAAAATACCACAAATCTTTATCAAGCTCCTTTCAGAATCTATGAGCCACAGAGCGTCCATTCAAACAATCAAAAAGTTTTCTCTTCAGAGAGATATTATTTGCAGTGTTTAATTGTAGGAAGGCGAAAATTACTTCTCAATTTCTACGGTGACCATTAAGTATCTAGACTCGAACGAAGATCCGTACGGGTCTTCTAAATCATCTTAGAAGTGAAGGACCTTTCCTGGACTATTTTAAGAACACCAAAAAAGTGCCATAGAAAGAGGAAACAAAAATACTGTGGGATCCTTTTTTCCTACATCCACTCTACAAGTTAAACAAGTTCGGTCCTAGTTATATCATTAAATCTACAAAAACATATCCAGCAACATGAGCACCAAAGCTTTCTCCTTCACCTGACATCTGTCACGGGATCTCTTCAAAAATACTACACAAGGGCAAACAATACTTCAACATTTAACAGGTGAGAGATGTTGTTAAAGAGCTTGAGGATAATAGAAAAAAATCTGCGAAAACCCGGATGTACACATATCAAACCATATAGCAGGATTGTACTATGTTTGAGAAGATACTGGATAAATAGAAATGCATCACCAACGAGATTCCCACCCATTGCCATAGAATGCGGAGAAAAAGTGATGACGTCACAAATCAAAAGTGGAAATTGGAAAATTTGACTCGTGATACCTGAAGACAATCCTAGAATAGGCTGTTTCCCAAAATAACAGACCTCTACTGTAATATAATGTTTAAACTAGAGGCGTTCGAATTTTAAAAATCTCTGGTCAAAACTCTGTTAATTTGCCTTGGATCCTAACGTTAGGATCCAGCATTAAATAATAAGGCTTTGTTAGGGAGATTTAAAACTTTGAAACCTGATATCTCGGTTTTGGAAAAGGCATGACTCTAAATTTTGGCCATTGACGTTCTCACTAATAGGGCTATATAAACATTGAGTATTTTTTCCATAATTCAAACATTTTTAAAATCGTGACGTCACACTTTCCTTCCGCATTGCGGTGCGTGCGCTGGCAGCGGAGTTAGGTGAACACAGTTGATAACTGAACTGATGTTGTTGTTTCAACATTAGCTCACAATACTCCATCGGTTGACAAGGACATCCAGTTATACATAATGCAAACTAGCCTGTTATAGGTACAAATCCAGTTTGTTGCATATTTTCTATTCTTTAGTACCTTCTCAAACTTGTCACTCAAATTCTCTCCTCGAAAACTCGTCACAACCTTCAACTGCCTTTGGATAGATCGATGGGCTGATGACAATACTTCCATTGCAAAGCCACATCGCACAGGGAGGCTTGTTTCCAAAATGCCTTAGCATATGGGAACGTCTATGGGTCTCTCTCAGATGATATTATCAGTGTACGATACACTACATTTCTTAGTACGTTTCTATACAGAGGGAAAGTGTGACGTCACGACGTTAAAAATGTTTGAATTATGGAAAAAATACTAAATTACTAAGTTGCCCTATTAGTAAGAACGTCAATTGCCAAAACTGGGAGTGTTGCCTTCTTCCAACACGGAAATATCAGCTTTCAAAGTTTTAAATCTCTCTAGCAAAACCTTATCATTTGATGCTGGTTCTTCACGTAAGGAACCAAAGAAAATTAACAGTTTTGACCAGAGATTTTAAAATTAAAACGCCTCTAGTTTAGACAATATACACTACAGATCTGGCATTTTGGGAAAGAGCCTATTCAAGAGTTGCCTTTAAATATCTGGAGTCAAATCATACTATTTCCAAAACTTGTGATTTGTGACATCATCACTTGCTTTCAGCATTCACTGTCAAATGAACGGAACCCTGCATCTGCTGTGAATATACTTGATAAGAATACAATCAAGTATCAGACAACACATCTCCACATCAAAGAAGCACCTTAAAAGGATATGTAAAGACCTCTAAAATCACTTGGCCTTTTTGAAGAGTTATTCATGTTTTGGACCCATCTTCATGGACTACCTACCAATGGGCCTGAAATTTCAAATGTAGACACGCACTGCGCTAATAATTCTGTACATTTGGGCTGTTTCGCCCGTAAAAGAAAGGCACTACTAAAGTTATTTGTATGTTGTACCTAGTGCGAGGCGGAAGTATAATGACAGGAACATTGGAGAATTGAAACAGTAAATATTCAAAGACAAACTGTAAGTACTACAGAGTAACCCTTATCAGGATATCCAAGCGTTCTGTAGGCCAGGTGAAAAGCCAACAAAAAACAAAAGGTGAAAAAGAGCCATAAAATAGCCAAACATTTTGGAAAAAGGTTACACTTTCCATTGGGGAAATAATCAAATTATCAATCACAGAATGCCAAAGAAATAACACACCCTCTAATCACCACAACAATCTATCTGGCCACCTTCCAAACGTACAACACCCTGCCCTAACATAGAAACAAACAAAAATCAGCATAGCATCACTTCCAAACCAACCTCCTTCAGGCGCCCTCAGTCAGGCAACATAAAAATTAGGAACACATTCTCAAGAGGCCTGAAGCCATTATGGGAGAAGCATTTCTAGAAGTATAGCTTGAAAATGTCTGACTTGTGGCATGAAATTCAACCATCCAAGTGCAAGTAGTTTTTTAATTATCAAGCCTGGCACCACAATAATAAGAATTTCAGGACTCAATTTGATGCAACTGACCTTGCTTCCAATTCATCTTGCGCAGTTCCCCAGTTAAATGACCCAGAGCCATCCCTTTTGTCAAGTGGTTTAACACTGCTAAAAACAAAGATAATCACAAAAACTTAATTGGGCATGATACACCTTTAAGGTTCCTTTCATATTATGCACGATAACTGTCTAAAAAGGTGTCCGTCATGCCTATCTACATATGAGACTATTGGCTTCTCAGCATCTTGAATTACCAAATAAGTCTCACAATGACACAGCTTCCTGTAGATCTAGCCATATGGCATTTCTATAATAGAAAAATCCAATAAATGCTATGATGAAACACTTCCCAAACCAAATTTCATAGAAATCAGTCAATGCAATTGCTGATTCAGTCAACTTTTACTGTCAATCAGGAAAATGTGTAAAATTTGCGAGCAACAGCCTGTAAGAGCCATAACAACATATGCATCTATTTGTGTGGTTACCCACAGGAGCAATTCCTATGGCATAAACTTTTAGAAAATAATTAATATCACCCAATATTGTAAAGTAACCTTGTCAATTTATAGCAATCCCAATCAGAAAACCCATGGAGCTGACAACCCAACTGTATACAATATCGCAAGGTAACCTGACAGCATAAGTTCTACCAGATTTTAAAATTCTTGTTGCTATTTTCATTAAAAACACTAAATCCTTAAATATACTCCTAAGGCAAGTCAATATCGAAATCCTCTCCTTCTGCAAATTTCCCTATAATTTAAACACTTTAAGGTGGTAACCCTAAAAATTGTTCTACAATTTGACATCAATATCTTTATATGTTACCACAGTTCATACAGTATGTGTTAAAAACAGCTTAGTTTTAAATGGCTTATCAATGCCTCCTTTCTGTCTTGTGACCTTAATCAATACACAGTCTTGGTAAGAATCAATTGATCACTTCCCATACTTTTTTCAAAGTCAATTTGCAATAATTTACAATTATAAGTAAAATTATTTGCTGATCCCTTGCAGCCTTATCCTGGTGTTACACCAGTTCATACAATACAGCAGACTTTCAAAAGTGCTCTTGAAAAGCCCTATCTTTGGGCATATAACTATCAACCAATTATCAGGGCTCTTAGTGAACCCCCTGCAAGTGACAACATTTGAGTAACTACTACCAAAATATGTTTTTGGATCAACCAATGGCATCATATCCAAACCCAAAAGGAATCAAAATGTAATACTTTACCTCCTGTCACTTCCACTTCTCCTGTCAAATTCACGACCACGCCCTCGACCACGACCAAAACCTCTCCCTCTTCCTCCACGTCCAAATCCTCCTCCTCCTCCTCCACGCCTAAATCCTCCAGAACGTTCTGAATTGTCATTTCCATCTACATTGAACCCACCACTCTGCCTTGGTTCTCCATCATCTTTTGGTGATTCTGGCCCTCTACCAAAACCTCCCCGTTCAGGTCTGTCAAAACCACCCCTGTCTTCTCTTGGAGGTCTGTCTTCTGATTGTTCTCCATCACGATCTCGATCCTGATTAAATCCACCACGACCTCTCCCTCTTCCTCTACCCCCTCTTCCTCTTCCCCTTCCTCCTCTTTCACCCCTGCCAATCCCTCTATCACCCCTCTCAGGCCTGTCTCTTCTTTCTGATTTATCGGCCCTGTCTTGCTTGAAAACTACAGAAAGAAGAGAAAAGAAAAGGTTTAATTAAATATGCTGACAACTGAAAATGAGCAGATAATTATCTACAGAGCCCTGTCTTCTTAGTGTACCCTGAAGCTGCCATACAAAATGTCCGTGTCAAAATTGATACAAGACTAGATACTTGATAATTAGATTTTCCCACCATTAAAATTTCCTGCAATTTCAAATAGAAATAAGATATCTGTGCTAAATCTTTACATACGTTAAAAATCTTTCTGTCTATAATTTGATTCCCTTGCTTGACATTTGAGTCAAGTGACCCAATTATGTTCTAGTTCCAAGTGATCTACTTTTGATCTTTAATTTGTTTTTCAGATCTACATGTTATATATCAATTAAAGAGGAGCAAGAGTAGGAAAAAGGAAGATATCTTCCCAGTCACAAATGTTTTCAACAGCATGAGTGCATTGGTATGAAACCCAACAATTTCCAAATATAACATTGACCATCCACATTGTTTTAGACCCACTTTATCAATGGGTGTAGCATCATATCCTAATCTTACTTTGGATGCAAGATTCATTAATGTGTGGAAGCAATGTTGAACGTCTAAATGAAAGTGGTGTTGATACCATGCTTTCACTGAAAATCTTCAGCCTCGCAGCCTGACACAGTCCTATAATGGTTTGTATTATGATGAATACAATGATTGTATGGAAAGCAGAGCAGGCAGAAATAACATGAGGCAGTTAAAGACAAGCTCAGCATAACAAGAAACTGTTAGCATAGAAATTTGTTGGCTTTTTTTTTGTTTGAAGCTATTTATATTTTCTATGCCAGCTGTAGGGAGCTACATCCAATTACTTAATGTGGGGTCAGAGGTTGTATATAGTGCATTTGTAAAACATATGGAAAGCGAAGAATTAATGACACAACATAGAACACTGAGGCATAAGGGGGATCTACAGATGTGAAGCTCATTTTTCATATGATTCTATATCTCTTAAGACAATATTCAGCCCTTTTCTCTAGTTTCTTTGCCAACCTTAAATGCCACAAGATATTTACCCTTAAAGAAGAAGCTGTGGTGGTCTAGTGGTTAAGGAATCTGACTCGCATGCCCAAGGTTGTGGGTTTCAATCCCACCTAGCCCGATATGAAAGGCAACGGGAGACCACCCCTGTAAATGTGCCCTCTCTCTAGGGCACTGCTCACTCTGGCTGTGCAGTAGGCTACACTTGAAATCGAGT
>JAAAKL020012512.1:0-12990 GCA_010016065.2 Carybdea cf. marsupialis auct. non (Linnaeus, 1758)
AAGTGGACCAGAATTTGTCTAGTTGTATCCTTCAGTTTAAGTTAAGTTAAGTTCTCACTCGATTACGTAAAATGGCAACGGAGCAAAATCCTAGAGGAATCTTCAACAAGCCAGCTCCATATGATGGAGAGACCGACATGAACGACTACTTGAACGCATTCGACGTTATTTTCCATGTGATCAAGGTCAAATACGACGAAGAAAAGAGGAACATTCTCCTGAGCTACCTTAAAGGTAAGGTCATCCGAGTTATCCGATTGGAGTACGACATCAGTGATGGGACCTACGATCACTGTGTACGTTACTGAAGAAACAGGTCAGGAATGAATTGGACGAACAGAAGCGTTTGGAAATTCTCGACTTGGAACTAAGGCAATCTCAAGATTTTGACTATACTTCTCAGACAACCTTTCGAAGTTTCGGAAAGAAATATTAGAAACCCTATTTATCATAGGATTACCGGATGATTTACAACGCGAAGTTCTCCTACGAGAATACGACGATTTCAATTGATTGGTGAGTTTGACCAATAAATTTTGTTAAAGGACTTTGTAGGCAGTAAAAACCCTTACGGTTGCAGTAACAATCGCGATGCCGGTATTTATAAAATTGCTGCCAAAGTTAAAACTGGCGAAGTCAAGTGTTTTGCCCGCCTAAGGCAGGGTCATGTTGCCAAGTCACCGTCATGTGCGGCTCGTAATGCCACGTGCAATTTATGTAAGAAGGAAGGGCACTTTGCCGGGAGCCATTTTTGCAAGGGCTCCAGTAAAGTTTCATCTAGCAGGCCTAGAGATGTGGCCGGTAACAGTAATGAGAGCAATCTTAAAGTGTTTACCCTGTCAGATTTGAAACGCAGGAAGGTATTATGTTGCCTGTTTTTGTTAATGGTATGATTGAGTTTATGCTTGATACAGGTTCAAGTCGCTGTCTCATCAACAGCAAGTATGTACAGGAGTTAAGCGTTGCTAGTTGTGTTAGACACACCGATGTGTCACTTACAGATTACAATGGTAATCGTGTTGATGTTTTAGGGTTAGTTGAATTACCTATCACTGTAAATGGTGTTTCAGTGATTCACTCATTTATTGTTGTGCCCGATGGGACAAGTTTGATAGGAAGGGATATACTAGAGAAGTTAGGGATTGGTATATCTGTAGGGAGTGAAGCCATTAATACTGTGTTGGTAGACACAGATGACAGGGCAGTTAGTGGTACTTCTATAGATGGTACTGTAGTTATACAGACTAGTGTAAGTCCAGTTAGGGACTCTCTCTTAGAGAAATACTCATCAGTTTTTCAGGGCCTAGGTTGTAAAAAGAGGTATCAGCATGCCATCAAGGCCAAAGAGGGTGCCAGCCCTGTATGTTCAAACTGCCGTAGATTACCAAAGGCCTTGAGGGAAGAAGTCAAGGCAGAGTTGGATAGACTGGTAGAAGTAGGCATCCTGGAGAAAGAGCAGTATAGTGAATGGAGTTCCCCCATTGTAGTTTGTAGAAGAAAAAATGGGAAGCTCAGGATAGTCACTGATGCCCGTAGGGTTAATAGTCAATTGGTCTGTTTCAAGTATCCTTTGCCTAGCCAGCAAGAACTGTTGTCCAGGGTAGGTGAAGGCAAGATTTTCACTAGTTTAGACATGAACCAGGCATTTCATCAGGTTTTGTTGACACCTGAAAGCATGAAATACACTACAATATCAACAACATTTGGCCAATATGCTGCAAAGAGAATGGCCTATGGGTTTGAAAGTTCTCCAGCAAGTTTCCGAACATCATGGATGATATGTTTGGAGATCTGAAGTTTGTCCTTTGCTATCTAGATGACTTACTGGTGGTATCTACAAGTGCAGAGGAACATGAAAGGCACCTGGAGACGGTACTCAAACGTTGCTAAGAGAAGGGCATCACATTGAACTTAGAAAAAAGTAAATTTAGAGTGAAGGAGCTTGACTGGTTAGGTAGAAGGCTCACCACTCAGGGTATACTACCAGAAGAGGGTCACCTGAATGCAATTATAGCTATGGCACAACCAAGTGATGTCACAGAACTAAGATCTTTTCTTGGTAGTTTATATTATTATGCTAGCCACATAATCAATTATTCATCCAGGGCAGAGCCCCTGTTCGAGTTGCTTTCCAAAGGAAAGGTATTTGTGTGGACTGACAAATGTGAGATTGCATTTCAGGATTTAAAAGCTGTCCTAGGTAATGCCATTTCATTAAGTTTTTTTGATCCTGGTAAGGAAGCAGAGATGATTTTAAGCAGTGATGCCAGCTTTAAAGGGCTTGGTATTGTTCTGAACCAGAGGATTCAGGGCAAAGAGAGAGTTATTTGTTGTGGCAGTAGAAGTCTCACACAGAGTGAGAAATCTTATAGTATCCAAGAATTGGAAGCACTTTCTTGTGTCTATGGGGTGGACCGCTTTAAGTATTACCTGACAGGAAGTAGGTTTACCCTTGAGACTGACCATTCAGCTTTGGGTTACCCTACTGTCAACAAAGGGATTTGACAGAGTTAGTTCACGTTTAAGCCTGTGGCTTTTAAAATTACTGAATTTTGACTTCACAGTTCAGTACGTAAAGGGAAAGAATGATTTGCTACCTGACATGCTCTCCAGAGTATGTAAAGCTCGAGAAGCTTTTGAGCAGGAAGGGGGGATGACAAAGTTGTTGCCCTCATTTATGATCAGTTTGCTGCTGGAATACCACAGGCTCAGATTGCTCAGGCAACGATCGATGGCCCCTTGCTGTCTACAGTGGCAAACTGGATCAAGGGATAATTCCCTACAGACAACCCCCAGGGGGAGGCAGGTGCTATGTGGGATCTTAGATAGGAACTCTCAGCTGAAAAAGGAGTAGTGTTCAGGTCAGAGTTAATAGTCTGATGTACGGACACTACAGTATTTCTTGATTTAAATTTTAGCCCTTTTGCCCCATGAATGTGGGAAATTCTGGGAATGGCACAGAAACAGTAGATCACCTATCTTTCTTTGTTTTTAATAATCTTGCAGCTCCTATTTACAACATTACGACTCCGAAAATTTGGGCCTCCTTATAATATTGAAAATTCTCAGAGTTTCCCCTTTCGTTATAACAGGCCAAAACGCAAAGATTTCCCTGTAAATAACAGGAATGATGACATTGTGTATCATATGAAAACCAATCAAAGAAGATGCCTTGATCTTTTTACATAGTTGCCGAGAATAGGACATATAAATCACCTCCAATTCATTGTATAAGTCAACCAAGACATCCAGTAAACTAATATAAAAGAAATGAATACAATAATGTATATTCCCAGATTTGGTCTTTCGCTCTACCTAACAGACTTGAAGTCCATAAAAATTTGCAAACAAACAAGTAGGCATCATCAACAATCAAGGAGGTTAAAGTAACATAAGCTCTCCACTTCTTGATAATTCAAGAGATATACATGAGTGACAAACATTGGGTCAAGATGCTTTCCAGCAGGCATATCCAAAAGGCATCAGGTTTCATACTTTTAAGGCCAACATTAAACAAAGTAAGTATGTGAAATATGCCCCGGGTAGCAACTATAACCAATCCAGCCCTTGTATCTAACCAATTGGAAAAAAATAGTTATCGTTTAATAAATCTATTAGTAGATATAGGTTATAATACTGTAGCAAGGTGATTTAGATGAAGCTTTGAGTACAAAGAAGTTCTCAAGAACTAACTACCTCAAAATACAGGTTTCTAAGGTATTATCAATTATGTCTTTTTATCAGGGTGTACGGATGTAGCCTGGTAACTAGTTAGTATTCATATTGTATCTTCCGCCTATATATAATCACCTGTACTCGTCTTATTTAATGAGAATTTCTACAATGTTATGTCTCACGATTTCCGAATAGATTAGGAAAAGTACGTTCAGTCTATTCCGGCGTTACAATGCGTGATACTACACAGGGCAAAAGAGCAAACAAAAGTGCAGATTCTCTCAGAATGCTTGTGGGTGACGAGACCAAATGACTTAAGGAGAACTGTGAATTTAGCCTGCTAAACCCCCCTGCTACTTTTTTACTTCCGGTACTACCACAAAACATGTACACTGCACGTCAAAGCATGTTGATGTCCTCCTGGTAGGGAAAAGTGAGTTATGCTATCTAAAATGGCATCATTATCATGTACTTGCCCCACGTAATCACAATATATGTCAAGAGAACTAAGAGTCTTCATATCATAACTTACAAAAAGTCAATTAAATACGTTCAATGCTTGGAGACACAAATGGAAGAGCAAGAAATTGTTAGGACTTGAAATTTTTGTCTTTGATGAGAAATCAGAAACAATATATTAATATTGATGGATTTTGCTGCCACTCAAAGAAGTAACAGAAAGTTGTCCCTGTGCAAGAGATAAATAATCAAGCTTTTACAAAAATGAAGTTCTTGACATTTCAGTTTTGCCATCCAACAACCAATAACTTGACAAGTCTGCTTGCTTTATGGTAGCTAATGGACCATGAAATGAGGGGGCATATTTTGGAGTAGATGAAAGTATGATATACACCTTCAAAATAGGTCCAGCAGGAAATGAATGAGTCTAAATAGAACAAGTAGAATCTAAATAATGAATCTTCTTTCTGGTTCTGTTGGTATGCTCCTTCATGCTGTCAGAAGATGAAAAGGAGGATGATCAAGAAATAAAATTATAATTGAAGAATGGCGAGACTAACTATGAAAAAGAAAACTGATGCTTGAAAAAAATGAAGTCCAAACAAAAGAGCCCAGAAATGTGGAGATATAGTAATGCGCAAGGAAGATCTAGAAAGTGTTACAATACACTGGGTATGACAGTTGTCCACCTGTTAACGTATGAACCTTCAGATTTGAAAATATAATGAAGTCAACAATGGATAAAATCTTGGGCAGGCCAACAAGGATCCCATCTCTTCTGAAGAATGCAACAACATCATATGCAAACTATGTCAAAGCAAAGATGTCTAGGAACACACATTGGTCGATCTAAATATTCTTTATGGGGCAAATAACACAAGAACATAGTCAAGGATGGAGAAATAAAGAGCCACAAGCTCATGGAACACTGTTGACAAATAAATGCAATTTAGATTGGGGAAATAATGCAATACTAGACAGAGAGATCAACACAAAAGAAGGGAAATCAAAGAAACCATTCACTCACTACACCACCACAACCACATCAACAACATATCCTACAATATCCCACATACTAAGTTCCCAGCAATATCAAAGAAAACACAACAAACACAAAATCAGCATAGTGCTGCTCCTCCAACAAGTTCGATCCTTACTTCCTCAGAGGTCTACAATTTAACAAAATAAACCAGCAAAACACTCCAGAGTCCAGTAGCCTGAAGACAAGAGAAGCATTTCTCAAAATATAGCTTAGAAAAAGATTACGACTCACAACACATTAAACAACTACCATCTGTGGCATCAACAAGTGTTGGAATATTTAAAACACAAAAAATGAATAGAAGTAGAATATGGGTAATCAAAGACCATTATTATCACTCAATCAAGAAAAAGCAATCTATACTTTGCAACACGATACAGGTCTCTTTTTGGTTGACTACTCCAGGGAAAAGAGAAACAAATGTGTTTATATAAGAAAAAATTGAATAGATGTTTTGCACTACAAAATCTGTAGATAAAATCAAATAGCAGAATCATGTGTCAACCAGAGAAGCATTTTGTTGCACTCTTATCAGTCTGGTTTCATGCAAAAGGTAATAATACTAAAATGAACAAGCATATTTATCAAGAGTGGCAATAGTTTCATAGGTCCAACACTTGAAATTTCAACAGTTAGTATACATAAAAACATTAAGTCTATCACTTTGTTGCCAGAACAAAATGGTGTTTCATTTGGCTTTAGATTTGTGCTCCCTTTTTCATTTTATTCATTTATTGTCCAATCATAGATCGTTAAGATTTTAGTTTGATCCTTTCCTCTGTTGTTAGGTATGGTAAATAGGCTTGTTCATTTCAGTACTATTGTTCTTTGCATGGAACCAGGCTGATGAGAGTACAGCAAAGCACATCTCATATTCACACATGATTTCACTATTCAAGTTTATCTACAAATAAGCAAAATTGAAATCTCAGCTATAGAGCCAATTTCTGTTTATTGCCATTATTCATAAAATCAATAAAATAATGATCCTGTATGCACATGTGTCTAATAATAATTGGTAGGATTGAAATTGCTGTTCATCAATCTAGCTTAGATTTTCATCAAGTATTGAGTGATGCAGAGAAGTGGAAATTGATAATGATTAGAAGTAATGGGTTGTGGGTACTGATATGGGTCACCTACTTTCTCTTGATTCCTATGAGTTACATAAAATGGATTAAAACTCCTGAGGTACAAAATAAAATGCACAAATGTTCTGGAGGAAATGTGAATGTGACAAAACATGTAAAAATTAAACAAGATCCACACAAGGTTAGGATCGGTCAGTTACTAAATGCAGTACTGTAAAAATCAATCATGAATTGGCAGTTCTAAAGAACTATTGCTTAAAAAATTAACATTTCTTCCCTACAATGCTAAACTAAGTGATACTAAGTTCTTAAAAGTTTGGAAATCAGTCCCCTATCTAAGTTGTATCTGGTACACCTTGGATAAAGTAACCAAGGGTTCACATTTGCCAAATGTCCTGATGCATATAGGAGGTTCTCATTGTATTCATGTGAACAAAGAATGCATCAACTTTAATTTAAAACAACAATAGCACACTTGAACTGAAGTGCCTGCCACTCACTGACCAATGGCACCAACAAAATCGATGACGATGAGCCAAGATACATTCCTCTGATGTGTTCGAGCACTGAGAGATGCAGTGTAACACAACAGAGGTCAGTGTTCACTAAAATATATGTGTGTTGCTTAATGTACATTTTTGAAAGATCTTTACTTTTTGGCAGTAGGTACAAACTTGATTATTCATTACTACTCTAGTAGGACCTCCCACCAGCAAGGATTCAGATTATTGTGGGATATATTAAAGCAGCTATACTGAAGGTAAACATACTGGATACAAATGACCTGAACCCACTACTTCGAATTCTCCCTAGCGTATCTATTTCACGTAGACAAGGGTGCCCGGTTAGTTAAACATTTACAAAAGGAAATAACAGCATATGAATTCCGTGTAACTCTATTGCCTTGTGTCTACTTATACTGCTGGAATAACTGCTTAAAATTTGAAAGAACGCAGAATAAGACTATCTGAACATATGAAACACTGCGTTTTCAACACATTCCGAGTGCGTATGGCTACGCTGTAATGAATGGTGCAAGTCATATCTGACATGTAAGATCTCTTTCAATACAAAGCATCAACATGTGTTCAGGTATCTTAAACTAAATACACGAAACGTAATATTGTTGTCGCGATCATGTGTTTTTAAATCTGTAATACCAAGGTTAAACGATGCTTACAAGAAGCTGGAAGCTGAAGTTCGGTGGCTTTAGTTCATGATGCTTAAGTGTACCCGATATACAGATAACAATTTATCATGCGGTTTAGAGGAAACTGGGAAGGTATCTTGTACTACTGTCCACTATCATAATCTACACTGCACTGTATGAAAACAGAAACATTATACAGGTTGCAAAAAAGGTTGCGGTAATGAGAGTTTCAAGAGGATGGCCCACTTGCAACCAAGTTTGGACCCTTCCGCGAACTCGGTTGTTGCCCCCGTCAGGGGGGGTTGCGTAATCTCAAGCAATACAATAAACACGTCAACAGTATAAATGACCATTGATGTAAATATCAAATTCCAGCTCTAACACATGCATTCAAAGAATGAAAGTTTGGATAATGAACCTTACAAAATTCACGAGGGTAACCCTCTTAAGTGTACCCCCGAGAATTAGCCCTCACCTTCACACAATTTGGCGGTTCGTCAAACGTCACCAGCATATACCGATCTTGTCTATTAGCCTGTTCGCGGGACCGTATCTATGAGAAAATTGAAAAGAGAATTCCTCACTGTCCATGTTTTGATCAGTCATTATCGACCGACGCGAATCAAATCTGGAAATTTCTAACGAGAGTGTCTACAGTGACCTGACAAGAGAAGGTTCAAGCCAAAACGTACTTTCAGAAATGACTCTACGGCTCCTTTCGCTATGTCTAGGTAAGTAGTACCGAGACACGTCTTTTGGTTCATAGACGCGCTCGTATCGATAAGAAATACGATTAGCACCATTGGCCCTGACTTCCAAACACCACCAGCCGAACGAAAATTTCATCGGACCATGAAGGCCTGACAGAATTGGGGAGAAAGATATATTCTACCTCCAGCAGCTCCGCTCGCTATCAAGGACACGTCTGATTTGACAACTGCATGGGCGCAGTTTAACAAAATATGGATCAGAAAACTAGTTATCATGTGACGGTTTGTTGATATCCTATTGGCTGGAAGCTGATAAAATATGCACGGAAGTAAAAAGCCCAGAAAATCTCATTTAATTGGTTACTCTTGAACAATCTTGATTGATGTCTACCAATCAAAGCGTTGCATGTTCAACTCCATTTCCGTCGTCTTCTGTTGTTCTAAGGAAACCTGGAAAAAGTATTCTTCCATGCCGAGAGTATTCTAAACGAAAGGAAGTGCATCTCACTCTGTGTTATTGATTTTTTATTGTTCTCTGTGCAGAATAGTCGTTGTTTGCGAACTATTTATTGGGTGAAAAGACGTAGAGTTGCTTGTTTCTGATGTTCGTTCAATATCATATAAGTGGTACAGCAACATTCTGTCCTGGGCTTGCAAGCTTGACCACTACAATACTTAAAGAGGATCAATGTACTGTCTGGATTAAGCAACGGGTGGCCACACCGCAACGATGAGATTGGAGAAGAATGCGATATAAAATTCAAGCGTAGTAGGAGGACTCTGAGACCTCCTCTTTCGCATTTTCTATCACATCTGTGATAAGGGTGGATGACTGTTCTTTCCGTCATCAAACGATAATCAGCTTTACAATAAACCATTTTCAATAAAGTAAAAAGATAGCACTAAAGTGATGGCGTCATGAAACCAATTTTTTCGAGGAAAGGTATTTTTTGCTAAATGCCAGCGCTAGCTTAACAATCTGATGCCCTTACACAAAATTTAGCTTTGAAGACTTGTTCCAACTAAGAATAGTGACCGTATAAATCTGCAAATGCTCGTAAGGAAATTCTAATATCTTAGCTGTGATGAAATATGAACGGGAATGAAATGACAAGGTTGGACAGGAGTGTTTTAAATTTAAGATTGGCATAGATTTTGAGTGACAATCCCCCCAACAAGTCTGCTGTAGGGACAAATTTTTGACGGCACATTCGGGCTCGTAGTCACCAGGGGGAGTATCAAGGACCAAACCCCAGATGTACCATCAGCCCACCTAATTCTGGCGGTAAGATTCTGACATGGGCTCTGATACTACCATTAACGACAGAAGTTATTGGATAATTTTGTCGGCAAAATGCTTCAAGAAATATAAACCGCCAGATATACTAGAAATTTATAATCATTACGAAAAAATGCGATATGTTTCTGCTAGGCTTCCGGGCTAAAGATTATTATGAAATTTCCATTTCAACATGTAGCTGGATTAATAAAGGAATCATAGCGTCTGATAGTATGAGTATACGAATGTGTAACAGAATGTTCTGACAATGAACAATCCGTGACTATCACCTCTTGATAAGAACTCCAGGAAGAAAAAGAGTTTCTGTTTGGTGAGGATTCTTCTTGTTTATTTTCTCTTGGAAAGCGTTGATTACACTGGGTTGTATACTTGGTCTAGCGATTAAGGAATCGCCCTCACATGACAGAGGTTGTGGGTTCGAATCCCGCCTGGCCCAATAAAACGATTATCGGTTGGGAGAAAATAAGATATTATCCATATCTTTGGCAGGCCTAACTGTTTCGTTTCTCTTGGATTGGTGATATCGCATGGCACCTGTAGGTTGGGTTCCTACCTCAGATAACATAATTTTAATCTTGACTTGGCGTCAGCTTACGTTCTTATTATAGGTAACAACTTGAGATCCCAATATGGTATGAAAATATAGCGCTAAAACGGAGCTAAATATCGACATTTCAAGCTAACATGGAAAAAGTTTTATAACCATGTGGCAGGCTTTGCTTAAGAGTTGAGAAGTAGAGATAGCTTGATTACATTGTCATGATCAAACAGATTGTCAGTATCAGACAAACATATCAAAATCGATAAAAAATTATTTGGGTAGATAAACAATACAAAAGCGGAAAAATGAGAATATTTAATTATTCATTGCAATTCCGAAAATGTGAACAATATACTGCTGAATGGCAATAAGACATACTTCATAACTTAAACAAGAAGTTTTTGCATATATTTTTCAGTCATTTGTTTATTTATTTAACAATCTTTATAGAGGATCTTCATATCAGTTACAAAATTGTTTTTCGTGTAAGTCTTGTCAAAGAAATAAGAGACATAATGAAATTAAAAGTAGAACAAAGACCTTAAAAAGTTAAATAAATAAAACAATAAATAAATTGAAAGGGAAAGATATCCTATTTACATTAAAAGCGTTGTGCTCCCATAAAACATAAAATCAGTTGAAAACAGAGTCACTTTCTTATAAAAGTCAGTGTAATTTTTTTCACGTCTTAACTCCAATAGTAATTTATTGTATTCATGGGCTCCATTAAAGTAAAATGCTCTCTTGGTACTTTGCAGCTTTGTTTTTGGTATCAGCAACAGAAGCTGGTTCTTTCGTGAACCTTTCTTGTGCTCGATCAATTTAAACTGATTGTTGAGGGGATAAGTTCCATCTAAACATTTGCTTACCTTTTTCTTGTTTGATTTTTTATTTAAGTTAGACTAAGTATACCCACTGTTCTCTGTGCCCGTGCCTCGATTGTACGATTGTACAACGCGAATAGTGACTTAACACTGTTTATGATTCGCCCAAAATTATAAAATACTCGCTAACTTTCAAATTTGCTTTTCTCTTTAACACATCAATGAAGCTAGAAACTGTTTTATCTGAGCTAAGGGAGAGAGCGATAAAATTATTTAAAATGGGAAACCGAAGTTCAATTTCAAAACTTCCAGGGTATTGCTTGACTTTCATGTTTTATATGAAGAGTAGAGAATCGTGATACACTCGTGTACATACCTATCAACCGTTACTTAACAGGTCGTAGACAGACGATGGTATGCAAAGTTTATCCAAGGAGTGACAGAAACTATAGCCAGAACTTTACTTATGTAGCATGTCACCGACAAAAAAGTTCTTGAAATATAGGTAACTGTAGTAATTATATTGTTACTTTTCCGTCAAGAAGTGATCTCCTCTGATGTCGTGTGTGATTGCATTTGTAGGAGAATCTGTTTTAGTCTCCTACAATAATGACTTTGCGGAGAAATGACAGCACAGGCTGTAAAAATTCGCGTAATGAGACTGGTCTATTAATTAAAAATCAACAAATTACCAACAGTTTTAAGTTGCAGTCGTAAAGAAATTTGTGTGATCTGAAGTGTACGATATACAATAAAGATTAAGAAATTATGTAAAGAAAAACTCCTTTCCTAAGCTTATGACGTCAAGGCTGCCGCAGTTTGGCAACCCAGCGTAGGAATGGTGTTTACAACCTGAGTCACATTTTTGAGTGTTCTTGGTTCTCAAGTCTAGCATTTGTAACAGGGAATTGTCTTTTAGAAAACGAAAGTTGCTATTGCTATATTTTTATACTTTTATGAGTAATACTACTACTAATAATAATATTAATAATTTTTTTTAAACTTCAGTGACATATATTTATTCTGTAACTTTACAGAGAAATCATCTTCGACATTCTACATATCATTCTCACTGTTTTCACCTATTACGACGGGGATAGCAAGATTTTATAGGAGTGGAACTGGTACAATAACAGTACAAACATAGTCAACATATTAAGAAAAACGAAACAAACCAGAAAAAGAAAGAAAAGGAAAGCACCATGGAAAAAACAAAGCAAATCAACTTTAATTAATTAAAGCCGAGTATTGCTGGATTGGACCAATCCAATTATTTATTTATTTTTATCTTCAATGCCATTTATTTATTTATTCTCATTTGATAATAATAATGATAATGATAATAATAATAATACACATTCTTTATAAAGGTTGATTCAGCCAGCTAGACAATTTTAGCAGCTATCAGGAGAAGACCCTCTTTCTTCAAAAGAAAATCTTTATACGGAAGTAGTAATAAGAAAAAACCTAAGTTTTAAAATAGAATCTATAAGATCTGTAGAACCTTTAAAAATTCAAAAGTCTATAAAAATTTTCAAATCTGTAAAAATTCAAAAGTCTATAAAAATTTAAAATCTGCAAACATCTAAAAGACTATAATTGTAAAATCTAATGTTTACTTAATTTATCATGTAGAATAACGATTAAAATCAACCTGATATAAATTTATCCATATAATAGTCACGCTTAAGTGGAAGGTAAGAACCTCGGTCTATAAATGCAGTGAGAGTATTGAAGATTGAAGACTTTGACACCACAATGATAACACCTCTTTTTAAGGTCTTTCTTTCTTTTCTTTGGGAATTTGTCGAAATCGTCCATTGGCTCATGTGTTTCTTTTGGTGGTCAAACGTCTGGAAATGGCCGTGAAACACATCAAGAGAAGATTTGCTCTAACCATGGCGACTCAAACACATGAACACAAAATCAGCGCATTGAATATTCTAAATTCTGATAATAGATTTTGCATTGACGATATTAATAGGACAGTCGCACTGTTTTAGGATAAGATCCAAAGATGGAACTAGAAGTATATCCATATCGACTGTCCATGTTCATATATCAATTTCAATACATTTCTGTGTGACTGCTGGCATTCAGCTTTACATGCAGTCGTCTACACAAACTGCACTACAACAAAGGTTTATACATTGACTACGAAGAAAGCAACACTTAACAAAGGAAACACTAATTTCAAC
>JAAAKL020012513.1:0-12990 GCA_010016065.2 Carybdea cf. marsupialis auct. non (Linnaeus, 1758)
ACAGGCTGTCAATGATGTTAATTAAAATGTGAGATTTTGCACTTTTGCAAACTCCCTCAAATAGGTAAAATTTGAAAAAAGTTGAGATCAGCTCCAAAGTTTGGGGAAAGACTGGCTCTTATTGTTTTAGGTTAGCACTTACTTTAGATCATTTATGATAAATTCTGAGCTATTGCAGGGTGGGGGACCCGCAACTAATCACTTCCACAGGGTTCTAAAATGTTATACATTGCATTGTTGTTTAGGCGAGCTAGTGTATTGGAGAGTTTGGAGGCGCTGTATACCCTCTAGTGGGTGGATTTTCTTATTTTTTAACAATGCAATAGAAGCAGATACATTACATTTTACTTGCATAGAAGCAGAAAATTCTGAGAAGTAGACCCCTAAGGACTACGCTGTTATTGTATTATGATGTATAGGCCTCATGCTTACAAGAAGAACATAAAGAAGCTCACTGTGCTTCACCAAGGGTCTGTTGTTTGGAACTCTCTACCAAGTCATATAACTAAATCATGTACTATTACTTCAATTAAAAATAGGTTGACTTATTTTCTCCTACAAAATTGATATAACTAAACTGTAATATAACAATTTAGTATGCAAAGAACTAAATTGTTTATTGTTAAGGCTTGTAAACATGACGTATTAGTTATTTGCTTTGTATTTTATCTATTGCAATCAATTAAGACCCGAGGGGGTCTTGCCTCGCAAGCCCTTAAACCTATTTAAGGCTCCCTTACCTCCTATAAAGAAATATTAATATAGAGAAAATAATTAAAAATCCAAAGAGTTACGAAAGTATGATATATTTGGTAAAATACCAAAATATTTTGTATTTACAAGTGTAAATAAATAAATAAGAATAAATGAATGATTAAAGGTATGTTACCATGTCGTCGTGTATGTATTTACAAAGGTTAGCCTAGTTATCTGACACAAAACTTGTGATTTTGGAAAAATAATGATTTGGACTCTAAAACCTATTCATGAAGTACCCAAAGCTTTCTGTACACCAGAGCATTTTGATTGCTCTGACCTAATTCACATAAAGAACGAGTAATTTTGCTCAAACATAATTTAAGTTTCTTAAAAGCATGCTACTGTCAAGATTGTGTGAATTTTTATTAAATTAACTACATTATTTAATGTGAAGGACTTTTAGGTGCCTTTGGAATGCCTCATAAATTTTAACAAGGGTATCATCCGAGGACGCACATTCTGCAATTACACCGCTGATGAGGATAGAGAGAAAGAAAGAGTATTTAAACAGCTTCTCACATATACAAGGTCCCTGCTCTTTAAAACGTCTGCCAGGACTATGCTGCGTTTCTACCTGTGTAAAGGTGTCCCAAAATTATGCAGATCGATATCAAATAAAGTAGAACATCTTAAATTTTAAAATGATCATAAAATATCTTCTTTTGATTCTATTTCTCCCAGAAAGGCGTAAGGACTCCTGGATTTAAATTTCAAGAAGGCAATAATACATTCTGAAGAAATTGGGAGGCGTGGCAACAAGCCATTTTATTTCGGTAAAGTTCATCAGCTCGATACGAATAAACACCCTTGGTGACTTACAACTCTCTTTGCCTAAGGACCCGCTTCAAGCCTTGCCAGGCTGTATTCGTTTGCTATGTTGATCTCATTCTTGTGCGTTCAATAATGCAAACATGGATTAAACTTTACATATGTGTCTGATTTCCTCTGTTTTAGCCGTCTCTAACAATTAATAACAAGTTACAATAGACAGCCTTGTGTAAATCTACTTTGGTATAGCTAAGATGAGTTATGGGGTAATTTATCGTAAAATACTCATATATTTCAGAACATAAATCCTTGCATTCTTTGCAACTATACCAAAAACACCGACGTGACTCGCTATCGTTCACTGCAAGGGGTGTTGGCTTCGTAGCAACGTACCTCCAAAGAAATGCTTTTGTCAGGAACTACATTAACTTTCCTATAAGGACAATTATTTTATCAGAGAGGTTTATTATTTTACCTCTTCCTGAGTCACTTCAAAGATCCTGCTATAGAATTTAGCAAACCAGATCTGGAATATGGTTAACTTTTATTGACTTGGTAGAATCATTATGGAGTTTTCCTTTTTATTCGTACCCCCGTTCAAGTTTTGTATTAAAGTGTTACGCTGTGGTGATTTTAATGCTGCAATCTACGAGTGAGTACAAAATTTGTCATATGCAGTGAAGATAGAGTAGAGTTGGAAGCTGTTTTTTCTTGCATTGAGGCATCGTTTCTATTAATTTTCAGGGGATTCCAGTAAAACCAATAAGGAAGGAGACTGTTTAAGGAAAACTGAGAGTTAAGTTAAGAATGGGATGATGGAGATGTCCATAAGTTCCACCACAATTGTTATGATTTTATTGGCTTCGATGGCACAGAGCATAAGCGGTAGACTCATTCCAGCAAAAGTGCAGGTTTTAACGCAGGATTTTGACGAAATCAAACGGACGAGCAGCTTAAATTCTGTCAAGATATCCAGTGGAGAAAGGCGTGTTAGATATGGAGGGACGTTGTCTTTTGTCAAGGTCTCCAGCGCTTTTCTTATGGGTGAGTGAAATGACTTAATTTTCTGCCTAAGGTTGTCTAGTAATTTCTTGCTCACATAAAAGGCTCTCTTATCTTTAACACTACAAACAAATATGGCCTCCTTAGCGTACCGGAAATTCAGGGTTAAGACTTTACGATCACAATTTCCTCTTTCGATAGTTCTTTTAAAGCAAACTTTGCCTTTTTTGTTAGAACAGGAACCTTACATACGTTTGTTGTCGCATGTTGATCAACAAACCACGTGAATGGGACTATTTTCACTTGAATGCACAGAGTGTTTTTGCAGTTATTATTCTCGGGCACTTAAAAGGAACTATTTTTGATCGTCATTACGAGAAATGCAGACATGAAAACTGCACGATAAAGCGCAATTGATTTACTTTGTAACTCTTGTAAAAGAGTAATTTTCATTCAGAAATAGTTATAGAAGGCTGGCTTGGTTTTAGTAATCGACTCTGAAGATTGTACGAGGACCATGATATCGGAGAGAGCAAGCGTGTTTTGAACTTTGTCGTTACTCCACTCTACTTGTTTACAAGTATAAAAGAGCTCTTTGTACAAAACGTGAATGGTCTTAATCCATTTTCCCTTAATCAGTCTACCTTTATCTGTAAATAGTGTTCTCCAATACCCGATTGAGGCTTGAGAGTGGAACAAAGAACATCAACAGCACTGAGCGATCTTCCAAAGTGAAAAACAGACCGTATTGTTGACTATTTGCTGTGCTTTCAGTCGTGATATATCTGGGTCAGGAGTTCCAAATGGAGATAAGAAAGTAATGTAATAAGGAGAGGTTAAAAGTTACGCTGCTGAAGACAAAGGCAGTGAGCTACGATTTTTACAGCATTCTTAATTCGAGCCTTGATAGTTTAGTCGACTCTGGACACAATAACTGGGCTATTTATGAAGAGTTTTGTTTACTTACAAATTTTATAGTATATTTACTACAGGTAAATTCTGGAAAAGAGAGACTGAGTGGATCACGTATGCTTCTTATTTAACCCTACACGAATCCACGGCAAAACGTGAAGTTCAACAGGGGGCATAAATTTGAAGTAAATATCTACAAACGAATAACCTTCTAAGGACGTTTAGATATTGTAACAGGTTTGAAACTTCTTGGGGACGTCCTTTCATTTAAAACTTAGCGCATTTTTAATTTCCACAGGCAATGGGAAAAGTTCAGTTTTAAGCTGTACAGCTTACAACACTCCACAGGACATGAGTTTCCAACAACCATTTCAACAACAGTTCCTAGATAATGGTAGAAAAGTTGTAAAGGTCTTTTGAACCGAGTACCATAATAACGGAACAACATCAATCAGAGTCCTTACTATCCAACTAGAAACCTGTTGTTATTTAAATAATAAGGTTTTTCAACCCTTGACAAATTCACACTCGGGTTAATTTGCATGGGATTGCAAATGATGATGCTGTGAAAGGAGTAGCTTCTTTACTAAAAATGTGATAACTAGAATAACCTTTTTATGTTCGTAGGGCTTACATGTAGAAGTTGATAAGTGAGCAATTTTCCGTAAGGTTTCAGATAGCAGAAATGGAGCTCGTTAGCCATTGAACTTTATTACAAGAAAAAGGCAAGGGGCACTCAACCTAGGTTTGAGCTTCTTGTAGTAACTACTGTACTTTGTTGCATGTGTTTGCATTAACGCAGTTGCAAGTAATGGTTGGCAACGCCCGCATACCCCACTTGGCTTCATATCAACTACAATGAAAGTGCAATTTCACGAGAACATTCTGTTATCAATAAGTAGTGTGACTTGCATAAAATTTTTACTTGGGCTAACGTTTCCTTCAAAACTTATTAGGTCCTACTGTTGAAGATGAAGACGTAGTCAAACTGGTAAAATAAAAAAATTCTTAACGATAGAGTTCTTATATTAATAGGATATTCATGTTATACATCCGTAGTCAACATCCTTTTTACATTCTCATATATAATATTCTTATTGTGCTTATTCAGGATGTTTTGGTTCAAAAATGGAACCACAATCTTCTTTGTAGAATGTACTGAAGCAAAGTTCTACTTCAGAAGGGATACGATACTTGAAAAAGCAAAAAGTTAAGGAATTTTTAGTACTGATGGCGTTCTGCTAGGGCATATAAAACTGTTCAAGCAAAGACAAAAAAGTTGCACAGTTTTTCTCTGCATAAGAAGAAAACCTTTGCCATTTGGCCAAAAGTTTCTGTAATTTGAACCCAACTGTATCAAAGACATCACTTTCTTTGTAGAAAAAACTACGAAATTCTTCAGTGTTTGACTTCATTTTGTAGTCGATTTTATTTGTTCTTAAGTTAAGGATCCATTAAATTCTGCACTACCCGAATTTCCTAGGGGAAAAAATGCTCGTATCGTTCCATGCATCCGCTCCCATGCTGTTGGTCGGATCAGATTTTTTGAAGGGTCACTTTTACTATTTGCTAAAGGTAACATAACGGTTTCAGGAAGCTCTTGGCAAACAAGGAGTATCTACTGGAAGTGATTCTAGGATCCGTAACATACGACGAATCGAATCAAACAAATGGTATTTTATAGAGTTTTGTATATTGAATCTCAGTCAAAAACAAATAAGTGTCATGAAGGAAATATCGTTAATAGAAAAATTAGTCATGGAATCTTTATAAACATAAGTAACGTAATATTTTAGCACTTTCACAAGCTGTACAAATTTGCACTTGTGTCCACAGATCGTTTCTTTCTTTTAAAAAGAGAAGTCTGTTAGGAAGAAAATAACTGTACAACATGTTTAAATTTTGCTTTCTTAGTACCAAATTTCGATAAGGGATAAGGGATTTCTTAAAGATCTCAAGTGGAAGCAAACATTTCAAAGCCTATAGTGCTATCAACGGTTATACAGGAGAAGACGTGACAAGTTGCGCTAGAGGATGCTGAAGATAACGATTATAATAAAAAGACTCTTTACTTAAATCGAAAGAGCAGTACACATAGTAAGAGGATCAGGTCTTGAAATTTATTTGTAAGTCAAAGGCTATCAGGAGCCTGAAACATTTATATAGAGATCTTTGGTGATGGTCACACCGTTGACGCAAGGAAACTCCAAACTGCGGAAGATTTTGCTCAGTTTGATTTCAAATCGCAATCCACTGTGAAACACAGGTCCACAGTGGAACGTTGTGTAACTATAAGACACGGAGGACGAAGAGTTGTCTTTGATGTAATATCTTTTATAAATCTACAGAAACTGATGTAAAACACTATGCAACTCCATGCAAAGATTGTCAGAACAAGCAGCCCCAGAATAGCAGGCATTCAAAAGTGTTGATGTGTCTTAAGCTTGTATAACTGTAACATTAACGTTGAGGGCATTAGGTCATGATCCCTTGCAGAATCACAAATTAATAACGTAGCCCAATTTAAGAAAAATGTGTAACTAGTAATGGTATGATACGTTAATTATCGAGAAACAGTCTGAACTGGCATTCTGAGCAGTTTTGCTGTGAAAATTCCTCAGAGTGCTTCATATACCGCCACAAGTTCGTGCCTCAGGCCTTTTACTTTTAACGCCTACGCCACTGCTTGCTAATTTATTACTTTGGAGAATAATAAAATAATGCAACAAGAATCGTCATCTATTTTTTACAGAAAATCGGACAATTGGTTGTGTCAAGAGACGAATGCGAAAATTCATCGGCAACAAACAAAGGAATTGTACCAGTTTAAAGCCCCTGAAGTTTGTTCTTTGCGTTGGAAGATGCATTCCTAAAGCTCGACTTAATCAGTACTTTGTCAGTTTCCAGCGCTTGAAACACAAGACTAAATATCAGTACAGATGTTCGCCACATCGGTTTAAGTACAAAAAGCTGAGAGTATATTGTGGTGACGACGGAACTGTGACGAGGTATCGCATCAAGGTGGTCGACTCGTGCAAGTGTAAGGAGTACAAAGAACAGCAAAATGACTCGCAGACACCGGGAGAGAAAATTGCGGATAGGCTCCGAAACGAAGAAAAGATGAAGCGAGCGACTACCACAGGAGAATGAGATGAAGCCTCGTTATGGTGGAAGATGTAAAAGATGTAAAAGAGCTGCAAAGTAAGCTGTGGTTCCTGCAACTGAGAACATCAGTTTGATCAATTCTTTACGTCAGCTTTCCTTTCTCTACAGGAAATGGAACCGTATTTCAATTAGCAACAACGTAAATGTTGCACTTAAAGTTGACATACATGCCCACATGGATGAAGCTTCTTTAATAACATTTCCAGTTATCAGTGAACCTTCAACATGCATTTGTTGATGTTTAAGATTAGAGCTAGTACGGATGTGCTAGCTGATCTGTAAGCCTTGTCAACAAGGGAACTTGAATATCTAATTAAGATTCATACTTGTTTAGCGCTATAAGAATATGTCATCTCCCTATCTTATTTGATAGTCGCTAAGGTATACGTTTAAGTTGAGAATTTTTTGAATGTATATACGCAAGTGTTTAAAGCCAGTATAGATTCTATGATGGATTATTGCTCGATATGAGCCTAGATGCCTCTAACGTTGCAATGTAGTAGCACTGAACAAGTAAATTATGTTTTTTACATGCAAAGAGGTAACTGGCATTTAGTATTAGCTTCCTTTTCTGAAGCTTTTTTGTATTTACTGTTTTTAGTTTATTCTTTGATCTGAATAAAGTCAGAAGGGTGAAGAAACACATAAGGGCACTGAATTAGCATAGAAGCTATTTACTACGTACATCTGTCTATATTTCCTTACTTCAGGTCTTATTTAATCCCCTTTCTCTCAAGTAAGGGCTGCACCCAGTGAGGGGAGGGGGTAGTGTCATCAGGCTATTTGTATTTAAGTGTTTTTCGTCGCTTAAATATCACAGACTTCTCGTAGTATATAGTCAACTTTACCCGTGTTTCGTCTAGGGAATTCTCAACAAGTTGTTATCTATTGTATTTAGTTTACAGTATGGTAAGTCGAGAGACGTTTGTTCCATTTGAGTCTAAAGGAGTACGTACGGTTTTACCTGGATCCTTAACCTTCTGAGATTGTGGCTCTTAAGATTTGATAATTTTCTACAAGCTTGCAGTTGGGAATTATCATCATTGCCATAGCAGAAATTCGTCTGTTATGGAAAAAAGGACAATAAGTCAGACAGAGACTATCCCAGCTCCTACAAAGTAGTGATTTACATAATATCTCTGCCTAAAAGGTAGATAACTGTTACCACATCTGTAAAACATTGCTAGGTATTTTACTTGCAACTGCTCCCTGAGTTCTCTATCAGAAGTACGTAAACACGATGTCATAAAGTATAGAAACCATGTTTGTACAGAAAAACCTTTTTTGGCGTGACACTCCTCATAGTTCAGATCATCAGAATGTCACAAGGAAGAAAAAGAAAGAAACCAGTACCAAACACCTTCGATAGACAGAAGTTTAATTGCATGATTGGTGAGGATTTTATTTTTCAGGAAGTTTTATTATAATCCAAAATCAATATCCCAAATGTGTTTAGTCACAAATTGAAGTTGACAGGATCACCACCATCTTTAGTAACCCTTAATTATTTCCATACAAATCTCGCATCAAACTACAATCCCATTTTACATCTGTTTTCTAGATCATTCTCAACAATGTACCTTCATGCTATCCTTGCCTTCTCTGCTTCTCTTGTGTCCGCTCGGACCCGTTCTGTGACAACGATTGGTATTTTCCTTAGCTTTTTGTATAGAAATGGCACATTTATTTAAGGCTTGTTAAGTCTCTTAAAAAGTCGAAGATTATTAACTAGGTATCTTGTGGTAAATGGTCCGTTATCAAGTACTTCTGCGTCAAATTACGTTGGTAGGTGAAGTTAAAAAAGACTTAAATATTAATTAATTCTCCATTAATGGCCTCAATATAATTTATTTTAATGTAATCCTTATAAAATATTAAACTATTTCCCTTTCCTCAGCTCAGTTTTATTTGAATCGTAAATTGAGACGTTTTATTTCTTTAGTAGGATTCTTACCTCCCCAACCCACCATCCTCGAAAATTTTTGTTCAGACAATAAATTTTTACGACACTCCTTGTTTTTAAGGTTGATTACGTGAATTTTTGAAGAAATGCAAAGTATCCTGCTGATTTGGACAGACAACCAGTAGACATGCTTTGATTACTATTTTGAAAGTGAAAGAACTCTGTCTATTAATATAGATCTAAAGATGACAGCTGTTGAGTAGCACAGTAAACTTGTTTGCTATGGAAACATTTTCGTCGTAACATATCGGAAAGGTGTTCAATAGTTATTTTGTTTAATATTATGTTTATTACCCTTAATTGTGTTCGTATCTACAAATTTTGATTCGATTTAAAAATCTTGTCAGTTACAAATTTCTCGCTAACGACTTTTTGTAGACATGATAGTCAGACTTGCTTCATCTCAACTTCTTCCCTATTACAATATCGAACATTATCTATCATATGCAAGACTCTGATCGGAGTTTCAACGTTAATATAGTCAGTAAATGGAATGGATTTAGGGGAGAGGTACTAAAAAAAACCGACTTGTTTTCTACTTTGAGGATCTGCATGACTTTGTGAACTACGGACGTCCCATAAATATATACAGAATGAGATGTTTCTACCAGACGATCTGTTGCACTCATTGATCCAACTACATTAGCATAAAATCAAGAATTATACTTTTTCATTCTAGAATATCCTTTTCTTGCTTAGTTTAGGGCAAGTTTAATTTAGGAATTAGAGGTGATGCTGTCATATGACAGACGGAAGTTGACGAAATAGCTTTTACTTGCAAAACGTAAAATTTGCTTAATTTCTTAGGTTTGAAAGATAACAAAGATAGAGATAAGTGCAAGCAGCTACTTTTAGTTAATCTATTTGTTAGTAAAAGCAAACCAAAACAGGTTCATCCTAAGTGGTTTGTTGCGGACTCTTTCTAGGGGTAATTATGACGTCATTATTAGAAAAGTTTTGATATAAAGTTTTTGAATATTCCTGAATATATTTTCAGAAACGTCAGAAAGTTTCAAACACCCTTGACACGAACTTTATGAGTTATCAGGAAAAATACAGAACCACGGGCAAACCAGCCCCCCTCCCCTTCAATCTGTTTTTCATAGGATGTGCTATCTCCAATATAACCTAAAATCGTAGTAACTTTGCAAGCTATGATAAACTGAGAGAGTACACCATTGCCAGTATGTAGTTTATGCACACTGTTACATTTTCCAAGACTGCTACTTGCTGATAAATCGACTTGCGCAAACGTTGCACATTTAAACTCAGAAGTAGGCTATGGATCTACTGTAATTTTCTCTAACCTACCATTTACATGCGGCTTACATTTATTACGTTCAATAGATGTTGAAGGAAATTTCTTTAACATCTGTAATTTTCTTTCATTTGTTATGTAAAAAGTGTATTAAGATTTTTTATCTCCACAAAAGCTATTCTTTGGTGTACATATTTTGTTAATTTTAAAGATTTTTTTCTATTTAGAGTTGTAGTATACATCGTATTGCATGTTGCAGATTGAAACAATTGATCTTTAGTTAAAAAGGATGTAAATACAGCCCAATTATTAGTCTTGCTATTAGACGTGTATAGCATGCTCATCGTTGTGATTTAATCTTTAAAGATATCTCTTTATAAAAAACAACTCATCTTTGATGCCTTTTTTTCTATTCTAAACTTTCTTCCCATTGATATTCTATGTAGTAGTAGTGGTTTCGTATGGTTGTCACACCTCAATCCGCGATTCCTTCAGGCATCTCTTATAGGCAACTCCATGTTCCAGCGCTGCTGCATATCCTCCCGCTATTGCAGTGTAGGGGCAATGTAGGACCAGGTGGTCTGTATCATGGGGTGTGTGGCCGTATTTTGGGCACTCCTGCGTCTCCACCACCCCCCACCTGTGCAAGTTCTGCTGTGTCCTACCGTGCTTGCTTATCAGGCGGCTGGCTGTGGTCCACTGTTTCCTATTTGTGCATAAGAACCCCGGCCACTTTACTGTTGGATCCGTGATAAGGTTACCGTTTATTGGGGTATTCTATTAAAAATATGACCTAACCAAAAAATGACGATACTTTGATCTAGCTATTTTATCTACTATAAAGATGTCTAGGTTACTGTTCCATTGGTGTATTATCTGTGAAATTATTATATGAGAGGGTTATGATTTGGCAATTTTTGCACCATTTTTTGCGTAATTGGTTCAGTAGGGGAGTATACAATGGCGACAAACAATTAGTAACAACGTTGTTCCAGCGTGCTTTTTATTGCCATGTTGTAAGGAAAACTTCAAGATTGTTGGCAAATATTAAATACTGGGGAAGTTCTAAAAGCTTTAACGTTTCAACTGTCTTTGGTTTTTTAAAATAAATTATATTAGCATTTTGATTCTGGAAGCGTTATCGATGATTTTTATCCGAGGCCGAAGAAAACTTCATCAGCAATTGAAGAACCAATCTGATTTAACCCTTCTTTTTTCTAGGTTTACCCAGTTTTAACAGTTACTGTATTTGAAACAGCGCTATTAGTACATCCTCAAAATAGTGCATGGTAGGAAATATATTCCTACTCTACGGGATTCATGGAGTGCGGGAAAAAATCTTCCCTTTTCGTTACACAAATGAGAAAATATAGCTAGCATCCCATTTGCAACTGCAAGTTTTATTCACAAGACGCTAATCAGATTCGACAAGAAATTAGAGAAACGGAGAAAATGTCACTATGGGAATATATTGTTGGTCAACTATTTCTGAGTATTAATTTTGTCTTATTCTTGATGTACATAATAAAAAAATAAATTAAATAGCAATTGATACCAAATCTGTAAATAACAGGATGCTTTTGGGAAATTATCAAATTGTGGCTTGCTTTTGAAAGCAAAAAAATCCTAATTTTGTTGTCATACAAATTAATTTAATAGCGTTAGTAGTATGCAGATCTTCCAATCTGAAGATTTGACCTAATGTTGACATTGATGTGAAAATCAGAGTCAATTGTTGACAAGGATAGGAAAAGCAGTTACATTGTACAATACATTCTATTTATTGGCCAAAGCCATTAATGTAGAAATATCTTTTGTGTTCAGAAACACTGATCTTACAAGGCTTGAGTGTTTTTTGTGAAAATACTCGACTCGAATTTTACATAAAATTATGATTATCTAAATTTGGTATATTTGATAAATTTGAGATATTTGGCGTTGAGTACAACAACATAGAGATTCCTTAAAACTTGCACGTGAATCTGTTTTAAACATAAACACTTTAAGTTAGATATGACTCTACTATGCACAACATGCTTGGGCTATTTCAAACTTGCAAGAGCTTGATGTTTTTAGACCAGCCATTATACATCTGCAGCCAGAATTCATGTATAAGTACTGATCATATTGGCTATGTCTCGCCAGGAAAACAAAGAGAACACCAGGTTCCAAATAATTATAGTTCTTGGCGAAGATCCATGAACTAAAATTATTTGTAGACCAAAGATGAATGTAATACCTTGGTCACTAAAAATACTTGAGTTGTTTTAAGCTAGAACAATTTTACAATTCTGGCATCATCTGCGTTCACAGGTAGACTATCAGATGGTTTTCATGGTTTTGGGGACTTTCCATTGCACACCAAGAACGTGGGGATATAACAGCAAACATCAAAATAGATTTTGTTTTCTTGTATTGTAAACCGATGACGCAATTCAAACCGCAGGCGTCATAGATCAATCACTTTCTAAATTATGAATAACTTTTCGGTTTTACATTATTGCTAGCAGAATGCCATTCTACCACTACGCGATAAGAAGTTGTTTGATAAATTTTTCGTCCTTTCTGGCAAATATATGAAAAAGCCTTTCATTTCCAGTTTATTGGCGCCTCGAGGCCAAAACGTGAAACAACGCATAATATCTTTAGAATTGTTACTCGTGGTGATTAAAATCTTGACACTAGAAGTAGGTACTCCATCAAAGTGGTCGATGCTTAATTGTCATCCTCTAACCGAGCCCGAAAAGCCTTTTTAATTATTTCAAAACTAGATACGTTGTTTCCCCCAACATGACACCCCTCGGAAAAGTTTGTCAGGCTCACCCAAACAGTACAAACACAATCTGTTTTTGAAGGAACACCATACACAAATCTAGGGGGAACCAGAGACGATAAAACTAAGTTTTATAACCTCTGGTGAAACTTAAACCAACGAAACAGAGATGGATATGATTTTAATATTCTATTTAAAGCAAGCACTGGGGACCAAGACGTTCTTTGTAGCCAGGGGGTAATAATGTAAGAAACTAACCTACAGCCTGAAAGGTGCAACGTTTTCGTTGGTCAAGCCTGACACGGACCACCCACTCATGATAGGTAAATTTTTGAATACGGGGGTGCATTGACATTTGTACATAATATATATGTATGGTTGCTGTTGGTG
>JAAAKL020012514.1:0-12990 GCA_010016065.2 Carybdea cf. marsupialis auct. non (Linnaeus, 1758)
ACCTCGATTTCTCTTTTAAATCTGTGTAGGACACAGGGGGCTGAGCCATTCGTCATTCACTGCATGCCGCAGTGACACTGATTTTGTAGCTTCTATTCATAAGTAACTAAAATATTTGAATAATACTCATCCAAAAATTAACAGTAAAAGGCAAGTTTTAACATAAGGTACAATTAAGTTTAAGAATCGCTTTCTAGGTTTGGACTCCCAAACTTTGAAGAAAGCTTCAAAATGAAGGGACATTAAGGTGTGCTGAATCACACTTCGGTCATAAACATGACGTGATACTCTGTTTAAGTGTGATCTGAGAGTTGAAACTGATTATTCTTGCCATTCAGTGTAATTTGTAAGCAGTAATTTGCACTGCCATTACTATTTTAAGATTCTATGAAGTAATGGTTTTGTATAAACGTTTAAATATATGTGGGCATAGAGAAAAGATGGGTTATTTGGCCCGCAAAGTCCATCAAGCCATTTGGACATATATCTCGATCTAGCCACTTGGGGCTTAAGGCTAAGTTGGTTACCATATATTCGTTATAAGGAAGCGTGTTAGTAATCGAATAGAATATCCGTTCTTATTGATGAGAAATAAGGCAATTACGAATAGCAAACCAGAGTACTCATACGGACCAATTTAAGAATTCAGTTTATCGCCGAATCACCTGTATGAGAATTTGTTTCTATTAGTGAGTGAACTTACGTCATAATTATTACACGAAGTCGAATTATTAAGCAAAATCTTACCTCAGTTTGTTAGTATACTAGTTTTATATTTCTGCTGAAAATGTTTTATAGCAGGATCATTGTAATTCACACATTTGTAGGCACTTACATGTTAGTTGACATTTTGCATATACGGTATATATATTTGGATTGAACAATAATTGTTCAGTTGGAAAGTGATAAACATCAATTGTTGAGTATGTTTACAGTCTCTAATCGAATTGTCTAAAGTGTTGACTACGCTTGATAAGCGATCGAGGTTTGCGACAAAAGTTTGCTGCTCAATATCTCGTTTTGCTGTTTGACGATGCATGATCAGCATGTCAAATTTGAGAAGGAATATCAAAGAACGCCTGTTTGTTGCTACAGTAGAGTCTGTTCTGCTATACCGAAGTGAATATTGGAAAAAGAAAAGAAGAAAACCGTTGCTTTGTAGACAAAAAGAATTTGTCTTCTCATTGGGCCTTTTCGGGTAACCATTCAGCTTCATGGACACTGATTGGTCAAAATACAACACCAATCTGGCAGTCAGAATTCCGATTGGCTACCTTGTAAAACACAGTTGGGTAAATAATTTCATTGATTCCCTTTTCTGCTATTTTTTGACGAATTGTACTCTGAGGAGTGTCAGACGAAAAAAGCTTTTAAGTACAAAATGAATTCGCTATTTTGTGCAGTTCTGTAGAATTTCTAATTATGTCGTTACGCTGGAAAACTTTGATCGGTTCTACTTTCTTATTTTGGTTCCGAATATCAAAGCTTCTGTTTTCCCTCCTTCATGTTTAGAATCAGTTTCTTTTCTCACAGAAATGGAATTTATGTCATCTGTAAGTTTTTCCTCGATCACATGAGCTGACAAATAACTGTATCATCAAGGTATTTAACAGTATTCGAGTGACGCAATTTGGCTACTATATTATTGAAGAATTTAATGGATAGTAATGACCCGAAGATGGAGCCTTGCAGTACACCAGACAACAGCTCATGCTCATCCGAGAAACAGTTGTTGTAACTTACGATTGATTTTCTATTAAACAGATAGTCTTTGAACCACTCATGTTTCTTCCTTAGGTTACAAATTGAGAAAGCTTTTGAAGAAGCTTGGGATGATTTATGGTATCAAAGCTTTACTAAAGTCGAAAAAGCCCGCACCTACTGATTTCCCATTGTCCACATTTAATGAGAATATTGTCAATCAAGTATGTAGCAGCTACCTCGGTTGATAAATCGGCTCTAAATCCAAACCGAAAAAGTGAATTTTGATCCAGATAGCTTACTAGCTGACAATAAACAGCCCTCTCTCTTAATTTCGATATTACGGGTCGTATTGATATTGGTCTGTAGTTGTCAGAGATTGCATTGGACGCGGTCTTATGCACAGGGATTGATTTTAGCTTTTTTGCACTCTCTTGGGTAAACTCTTGATTTCAAAGAGAAATTGATAAGACGAGCCAGCAGAGTCTTCTATAAGGCTTGCTGGTAAGTTATCAAGACCAGTTGCTTTGTGGCGCTTGTTTATAATAAAGAGTTGCATCACATCATTCCTTGAAACTGATTGGAACGTAAATCTTTTACCTGTTCTAAGTAGCACTTTTGGTGCTTTTCCACCTTGATCACTAGTTGAAAACGCCTTCTCTTTCATGTTCCTGACAACGTTAGAAAAGTAACTGAAAGATGCATTTGATATTCTCTTAGAATCTATTGTCTTTACCCCTTCACTATCAAATGTCCACTTATGTTTGGGTATATTTTCTGTAATGTCTTTCAAAATTTTCTTGGATTGTTAGAGTGCTCATTTAATATTTAGTGTTAACCGGCTTTGCTTTTCAAATAATTTTTTTAACTTCCTTATGTTTTCGTTTATAACCTAACAGCATTTCCACAGTATTTTTTTTGCCTTAATATCCGAAGAAGCTTATCCCCCTCATTCATTGCAGCTTTCACATCGGCATTAAGGCAAGGGTTGGCTTGCCCCTAACTTTTTTTGTGATGACTGGAGCATTTTTATCAAAGATGACAGTCAGAGTTTTGTTAAGAAAATACCATGCAGTATTTACAGCTTGAAAACTATAAAAGGCATCCCAATTAATATTGTTTAAGTCGTTACATATGCCAGATATGCAATAGTTCTTGCAATTCCCACAATGTATTGCTCTATATTCGAACTTAAGTGCATTGGTCTTTCTTACGCATCCAATCATGTCACTATCACCGATCGCTGTTGGTATTATCTCATTTGCAACAACATTTTGACTATTGTTTGTTAGGATGATGTCTATAAAATTCCGTGTTGTTGCAGTAACTCCCGTGGACATTTTAAATATTTGTTTGAGCCCAAAAAGCTCCTCTTATCCTCGGGGGTCAAGTAATTAGAATTCAAATGTCCAAGAAATATGATTTCTTTTCTTAAATCCGATGCCATTGTAAGCATTCTATCAAGTACCTCCTCAAACCGTTTTTGAAGGTATTTTGAGCTATCTGGTGGTCTGTAACCAATGGCAACGAGAAAACCTTTGGAGTTATTGGGTGTAACTTTAATCCATATAACCTCTATTTCTTCCCGTTCCAAATCCACTATTCGCTCCTAATTGATCCGATTGGAAATGTACGCTGCCACTCCTCCTCCTTTCCCGTATTTTCGTGGGCGACTGACAAAGGAATAACAAGCAACATTATATAGCGAAAGAGGGGAAACGTCATGACTACGGTCCACATGCGTTTCACTAAGACCACAAACATCGATGCCACGAGATTTTTCACGATAACTGAAAGTTATTCAAGAAGCCACGTACGTTCTGGTGTGAAATGTGAAGTCCTTTCCTTTGTAGTAGGTTTTGTAGTTCAGTAAGTTTCCGTTTGCCAGCTTGTTCCTTTTCCTCGCCCTGGCCTGGGTTCTATATCGCCACATAACAATATCAACATATTGAACAGGGTTCGTCTAGAGAATTGTATAAAGAATTTTTCTCCTTGCAAAGCCATAAGCTCGATATTGCCATATTATTACTGTCCATGAATATTTCCGCTCCTTCGATTGATATTTTTGTATGCAGTCTGAAGACCTAAAATCAGGGTTTGTCACTTGGAGAGACACAATTAGAATCAGAGCAATAAGAGAATATCCAAGCACAGACTCCATGATGTTCACAGCCAAGGGTCCTTTATAATTGTAAGGAAAGGCAATTAAGAAGGAACTGCTGAGGTAGCTGCAGAGTCAGACCAATTTCTATGACTTAGTAATAGAAGAAGTCTTGAAGAAAGAATCGATTTGCGATTTGGATTAAGAGTGACGTGAAAAGCGACTTTCGGTGTATGTAGTTGATTTCTTGCTAAAATAAACGAGTTTCTAATGTAAAGATGAACAGTAATTGCTTGGGGAGTCACGATACGACTCTGTTGGACACATATTTCAGAAAAGCAAACTTTGTACTCTAAATACATATAATTAAGGCAAATTCTCAAGCTAACCACTAAAAATTCTGAGACCAGTGAGCAACTATTGCAGCATGCCTCAAATGACATACTTTCCTAACACGGCTAAATAATGTAAGTAACACATACAGAACTAGGTTTACGAGACCATTTTCATTTATGAGGCATCAAGATATTTTTGACAACGATATTTCGGACACTTTTTTTTGCTTATAAACGAGCGATCCTCTTTGACTCAATTTCTACTTAATAGAAATTTATAGTGGCACAATATCCCTGTTGTGCTCTCTTGTCCTGTACGTCAATATACAGGGAAACCATTAACCGCTAATACAGGCCCGTGGCTAGGACGCATTCAGCAGAGGGGCAAGACGTTTTACAGACGGTTGGGGGTTGGGGCAATGTAAAAATTACCATAGGAAGCTCTATGTACCGAGTAATGTAAATTTTCTAAAGGACATCATCTAGCATACTACCATTTGGTAATGGAATCAAACTCAGTGAACATACCATTGAACATATTTTCATTGTATTTGATATCGTATTTCAATGGAATTAAATGTCATTATCTGCATTACAACATGAATGTAGAGACATCGACACAACAGAAACAGCAAAATTAAAATTTGATAAAGAATATCCTTACATTTCTCGTAATTAACTGATCTTAATAGAATTACACCAGTTTATAACAATATTGTATCAACAAATAATACTAAAATATTTACAGAGTAGTGAAACAAACAAATCAAAACTTTCAAAACGTTCCTTGAAGAATCTGTAGCCCATTATATAACAACAAATACATATAACCCAATCTCGTATTGGGTGCAATATTTTCATGTAGATTTAAGGAACTGAGTTAGCGTAACGCTTTTCATGACATTAAGCTTGAACACTCTTTTGAATTGATGTCTAAAACGACTTCTTGCTCATGCTGGACTAGATACGAGGGGAATATTAAATGCTTTCCATCATTGCATTGCATGTCGAGGAAAATAATTGTGAATTATTGGGAAGGTTACCTAAGGGAATTGTGACATGCTTCAGTATTACTCTATAGTTGTAAAACCCATGATGCAAAGGCTCTTTTTAATAATAGTAATGTTCAACCTCCATGCAATAAATTTTGTATGTGCAAGGTATGACGTGTAGCAGTATCTCCTCCAACCTTTTCATGAAAGATGAAAATCTTTAACATAGCCGTCTTTCATTTCAAAAAGGTTATAATCTTCATATGAAGTTGTGTAACATCAAGGAAGTCACTACGATTTTCTTTATTACACTAATTTCATGCTCTGCGCTTCATACATTTCCCTGCCTGATGGCAAATACAAAACGTACCTCATAATTTGGTTCTGCAATAAATATTTATCTTCTTGAGTTGATTAACAATTAATCATATACTTATCATTTTTATTCTTAGATTTCTTAATTATTTTTCGACTACACTACAATCATTGGGGGTTGGTATTTACCTCATAGGCACCTATTAGTCTGATAAGCAACTTTACGCTAACAAATGGAGTCTTGAATGCTTTGGTTTAAATAACTTTATAAAATCATCCATATTGAGCCCTCTTGTCCTCTGTTCAAATACCAAAGAACTAAGTGCCTTTAACGCATATGTGTCATGGATCTGCGATGTGGTTCGGTGATTAATTTCATTCTGCCACCCTGCATCTGAAAACCTTTGTTGAAGCTCTTCTGCGACATTATCGACTACTGTGTACAGCAGCTGCTTTGTATGGGAAGGTTCTTTCTGTCTATTTTTGGCCACCAGCCTTTCATGCAACTCGGAGGTCCCACATCACGACGACACTTTGTTGGTGGCTCATGGCCCACGATCAACTCTCTGCAGGATTTCAAAAGTTCATAGTGCGTTACCTTCTTACGGAGTCCTTCCACTTGTGCTTTGCATGTGTTTATAACTTCGATTGCTTCTTTGAAGTCAGTTTTTCTTCTCTGCATTGCCTGGCCAGCAAGTTATAACCTCCAAATCTCCCTTCATTGTCACACTTACAAAGTGAAATTGCTCTGTTACTATAACTTTGCTTAATTCTGTTGCAGTGATTAGTATTTCCCCATGCAAGTGTCAACACTCTTTTGAACTAGTTTTTTACGTTTTTAATAGTTCTGAGTAGTTATTTAAAATAGCTGCAATTGAAAGAAAGTGACCATTCTAATGAGGATCTAGAACACGTTTGATACTTGTCCCTTCATAATCTCAGCTGCTTTTTTTTTTGTCAGAAAGCATAAATAATTCTGACTTGATAAAAATATTGTTGGATTTCTTGGATTTCTTTCTTGAAATTTCTGTTAGTTGTGACCTGAGCAGAGGTAAATACTCAAGTTAGAATATGTCAACCATGTAAATTAAAAATCAAAGGTGAAAATATACATTTAGCGTGTTCAAATTTACAAGAAGAAACAGGAACTAGTTTAGCACTGAAATTTTGGCTGGTCCCAACAGTAGCCATCGGGCTAGAACTGAAATTTACAAAAGGGGAAAAAGGCAGCCAACAATCGATAGCCTAGGTGGTGTTATGTTAGAGCTGAGGCAAGGAAGACACTAACACATAATGAAAAGTCCTACTAATTTGTGGACATAAAGCATGGTGTGAGTGGTACAAGCGCATCTCGCCTTGAGAATACGACACTACAGTGTTTTATATGCAAAAAAAGAAACATTGTTGCACCATTACAATGAATTAAAGATAGATATAAAATGGCGAGCATAACAGCAATAATGGGGCTGTGCTCACGAGTGCTTGTTATGATGTAATTGTTAGTCAAATAGTTTGTTGATCATTGGGCAGTAGGGTCACTGCTTCAAGCAAATAGTTTGAGAAAAACATATCAACAAGACCCATTCACATAACCCATCGGTAGTAACAAATAGAAACACTGTTATCGAGACCGAGCCAAAAGCTGCATCCTATAGGACAGAATTTCAAATGAAAGCATCCATTTATATCAGTGACACGTCCAATGGAACACATCATGCTTCCATCATGGGCTGACTTTTTGTTGCGACGAGTCTAAAAATTGCTTCGTGAGAATGGCACTTCAAAATTTAGCATTTCACTTGTTGACACTTTAAACAAAACACTTAAATCCACAATATTGCATGCAGGGAAGCAAGTGATATTCTACGAGGGGGATTCGCCTCCCTTGGCTGCATGCGTGCGTTAATAGTTAGAAATACAGAGAAACAAATACCAAGTTAAATTTATGTCTTTGCACATAATTTCACTGCTTACACGAGAGAAATGCCACTTGGAGTAGAAATTTACTTCTCGTAGATATTTATTCATAGAAAAAACATTGCAAGATGCTTTTTCAGTTGGTTTAGTCAAGGAATGATCAGTAGGAAGTCATAGTACGGGTCAACAGCTACCTGCAAACAACCATAAGCCAAGAAAGACTCAATCGATTCGTTGAAATCAACAAACCCAACCTAGAAAAAATAGCCAATTTAAAATCAATTCAAATGATAGAGAGAGGATATCAGTATAAGGACATTTACATTAGGCAACTAGATAACAGCACTATCAGCACAGCCTTTATAAGGGTCATATTGAGTGTAGAAAGCATTAATGTATTTAGCAATAGCCTTCGACCCTGTGCCTCAAGTGCGACTAAAGTGTATTCAAAAGGGAAGCAAAATTAAAGGATAGGCAATGGATTGGTAAACCCAGACTTTTTAAAACGATTTTTAAAAACTTTTGATCATCATTAGGAATTTTGACACTTTTCTAAGTTCCTAAGTAATTTGCCCAATTTTAGGGGTCACCAATGCCAACTAAGATACTTGAAATGCCTCTTCTTTAACGGCTGAAGCATTTTCAGTATCATAATTTGCCTGAACAACTTTGTGTCTATCTAATGATGTACCCAACAGTTTATTGTTCTCTTCGATATATCTTTTCATGGACAAGAGTAAGAATACTAATGGTTGGCCATTACCGAGCTGAGTGTCATCAAGAGAAAAATTCCTTACGAAACATTTGATACCATCACGTTAGCGACTCATTAGACATAACAAAAATAGGATATTAAAAAAACCCAGTAATTATCTGATTACGAGAAACTGAAGACCGCAGCACTTTTTTCTTTTATAACTTCGAAGACAATTTTTCGACGATTGAGTTTGGCATCGAAGCCATCTCAAATGATTGACATCTAACACATGTCTGTCTCATGTTGATACGGCAAGACCATAGGGTGTTGATGTCGTAAAATTGCTACATTAATACCAGCTCTCTTTGCAATCAGGTTAGATATCTAGAGTACAATTTTTAAATTCGAAAATCACTTTGTTTCGGGTGCCGTCATCTTTTTAAACTCAACCAATGAAAGATACAAACATTAACAGATATACTTTTTGCCTTGCAGCCCCAATCTTTGTGTCTAAATTTTCATAAACAACTAACTATTATGTCCTCCTGATGGTCTCTACTTAAAACTAACCGTTATCTGCCGGACGCATTTACTTCAGTAGGCTGACAGTCACTCTTCTCCAGTTTTTCCTGTTGGTGTCCTTTTGAACGCAAATGTTGTACTTTACCCCTGTCCATCCTTTTATATCGTTTGTCCTCTTCTTTCTTGGTCTTTCCTGTCTACTTTAGTGCCTTCTGTAACCTCGTCTTCCTTCTAACGTGTCCAAAGCATTCAACCTCCCTCTTCTTTATGTTTCCTCTCAGCCACCCACCCTTCTCATCCACTCTTTTTAGTGTCTTCTTTGTTGGTCATGTGTGCCGTGTAGGGTATGTTATCAATCTTTTTTTATACCTTCATTTCAAACGAATCAATCTTTCTCCAGATCTCAGCTGGGAAGGCCCGATTCTTACTTGCATACAAAAACGTATACCAGACTTAACATCTAACCAAATTTTCCTTGTGTCCACCGCGAACGTCTAGTTGCTGAAAGACCTCAGATATTCAATAATATTTCTCTTGTCATCTCAATTCTCTTTTTATTTTCCACGTCTGTTCTGGCATCTGTTGTGATCGTCTGCCAGAGATACTTATATCTCCACCTGTTCAAGTACGTATCCATCTACTGTGATATTAACTCATGGCATCTCTGAGTACCATCGTTTTCGTTTCTTGACACTTACTTTATCCCTTCTTCAAAATTTCACTCTTGAGCAGGTCTAATTTCCGCTGTAAGTCTTCTTCTGTCCCTACAACAATTTCCCACTCAGCAACGCATCTATCATTATGAGTCGACACTTTGTAAAATTCTATTGATATATATATAAGACATGATTACTTAGATTAAAACAGACTGAAACGTAATTATGTGTGTGCTCCCTCGTTTCTGGAATCTACGCCACGCGGCTCTCCAGCTTAAGACATAACACAGACCACGTGTAAAATGTAGAAGTCATTAGAAGAGCTGAAGTGCGACTGATCACAAAAGTGCTTAACATGAGAAAATTGTTATGAATAGGCCTCATCTGTGGGATGAGTTAAGGAGCAATAGCAAAAGCATCTCCAGAATGAGGTCCCTAGAGAGCGAAATGGAGAGTAGATACGCCTTTACTGACATAGGAGGTGCACCATATAGAAAAACCTGGAGAAGGGAGAACGATCGTGAAAAGAAGCTAGAGGCTAGCTGAAGACTGAAGCCACTGGATGAAATCTGTGGCTCAATGTGCAACATTGCACGGATATAAACCAAGATTCTAACTTAAGGCTTTACTGGAGGGGTCAGCGACCTCCTATAACTTTATTATTTTACTTTTTAAGCGCATCTAGCCTTTTGTGTTCACAAAATCGCCGTAGTGTGCCACTGTCTTTAAATGTTGTATGCTCATCTAGGGTAACTCTGAGACAAGCGCTTTAATACAAAACCATAGCGTGCTGATTTGAGCCACAAAAACAGTTTTTAAAGTTGAGTTCAGCTATGAAAATTGACAAATCAGTACCTGCCACTGAGACTCTCATTTTAGATTACCGGTATGGGCGTAAACGTAAACAAACTGTTTCGAAATATCCCCTTGTCGGATAAGACTAATGCCGTTTTTGATATCCTAGTTACAAACATAATACGAAATGCCTCTTCACCGCCAAGTGTATTATATTTACGACTTGCCTCCACAACACAACTTGAATAAAGAACAATCTATTGATTTGGTTTTCGTGATGTGTTCAAGTGACTTAAGTTCAGTAGATTCAAATTTCTTAAGCTGAAAATACTACACATATGACTCTGAAAGTACTGATCCTGTTAGTAGCCATTTATGAATTCAAAACTGTTTTCTTAATTTTGGATGCGATTAAAGTTAAAGCACGAGGCAGGTTTGCTGTGGCTTACGGTATGATGGGTAACATCAGTAGATACCACAGTCCAACATTGAATGACTTTTAAAAGCGAGGCAAACAAAATCTTTATTTTTAAAGGGACAGCGAGTCGTGAAAAAACGCTGTAAGTTGACGGCAATTTTAACACTTTCAAAAAGTTTCAGAACCACGGAACTGATGTAAGTAAGGAAACAATTTTTGTTTGCAACTTTTGAGCACGTGTGATAATTTGGCTCAGGACTAATCACGTTGGATCATGTCACTATTGTAATTGACAAACGTGGCGGGGTTATGGCCTAATCTAATGTTAGATACCAGCTATTACAAAGGAGACCTAGTTTTATAACATTTTTAAAGCAAGTTTTGAGCCTCCTGTGTGACGTTTTGGAGGAGAGCAGACAGGTATTTTCGGCAACATTTCATCTTCAAAGTGAGTTACTCAAACGGTAACTGGTAGATGTAAAGAGATCCTCTTTGTTACGAATTGACACATTCGCGACAGTTCAATGTTTTTAAAGGACTTGTTTACATATTTGGATAAGGCACCAGGCTCTATCCCAACTATAGTATAAATGTACTTACAAAGTCGATATCTAGTGTTGAGAAGCGAGGATTTGAAATAGTAAGTGTGAATAGATACTCCTAAACTGTAGCTCAAATATTCAAACTGTTCCCACCATTCAATAGTAAAGGATCGTACAAAAAGTGCACTCAACATCATTACCGAGGGTCATGCTGTTACAAATATAACTACAAGGTTCCAAAATTCCGTCACCTCTCCGAACATAATCAGTTGTGAAAAATGCACGCGCAGTATAGGTGTAGACTTTCAACATTTCACTCTTGATCAAGTCTAATTTCTGCTGTAAGCCTTCTTCTGTCCCTACAACTTTGGCTCTGTCATCAGCATATCTGAAGTTAGTGATGTTGGGTCCTCCAATACTGATTCTAGGTAGATCTTTACTCTTCCTGAGGATGTCTTTTGTATATCAGTTATATGCTTTAGGTGAGTATACACAACTCTACACTCAGACTTTGGCAAGTATGAATTTCGTATGAAGTAGGCGGGCCACCTCCGGTGCTTCTCTCTAAGTTTGACAAAAGGATTGTGGTGAAATTATACCAATGACATCTTTTTAATCAGCTAGGCAGCGCTAATTGGATGCTAATGTAAGTGATTCAAAGAAAAAGAGAGCTAGCAGTTGTAGTAACAGAAAGTAAACTGCATTGACAAATTCAATAACAGAATGTTATTGGCGATTTTCATCATTAATAAAACTGTTTCTCCATCAATGTACATTAAATAGTTGATAAATAACTTTACGTGTAGAAATCAATGCACGATTGAAATTTAAAGATCAATTAAAACAAATCGAAATAACTTCAGATCAAGCGTTATGGTTCAATGGTTCAAAATCAGGATAAAAACGATAATAGATAATCGATTTAAAAGAATGCGAGGTTGGCTAAGCATTGTTAAACGCTACTTTGTATCATTCACTATTTAAAATCTTATTTTGATATGAAGGTATTCTTACATTCAAATCACTTCGAGTCTTTCATTTTCTGATCATGATCATATCGCTTTGCATCTATAGACATTGTCCTAGATATCCACCAATTCAACATCTGCCCCTTATCATGTTCATTCTAAACATTCACAGATCTGTAGAGGAACAATACAAATCAGTCTCCGGAAGCGTACTATTTTTGAGAAGCGATGATGAGGGTTTTAATGTATCTTCAAAACTCCAATATTAAATATCCTCACCGCATCTCCCCAAAAACGTTAATAGATACGGAAGTCTACGAGTGATATCGTTTCGTCATAACGTGATAACCATCCCAATTCTTAGTGCATGAGATGTCGCACCTACTTCCTTTTGGTATTGCAACATTTGGTTGACTTACTTGATATCTACTGTCATCCTATACATAGCTAACGAAAACTATATACCCTTGGCCTTTGAAACAGGTTAAGCAAGGTTTCTCTTCCAGCTTTGACAGTTTTTAATATACGACAAACCATCGTCAGTATACTTTCCAAAGTGATTATTGCGTTTTTGTTTATTCTCTACAATCATTATATACTTTCAAAAAGTGTAACATCATCAAAGATGTTTTTGTAACTTCTCAGGTGTGCTAAAGAATTTTATCACTTTGACTCATGCTCAATCACATTAGTGTTTTTCCACTTTTGTACTTGAAACTCCTTCTTGTGTTCGCTACTAAAAACTCCTACAGTTGAAAACACTTCCATGATAGTAATGACTTTTTAAATGATGATTAATATGGTTTACTTTATTTTAGAGGAAATTCAAAATTTTACCTTGGATTACTGGAAGAAACAATTGTTCCACTGCAACAAAGAATCCCTCTAGCAAAACTAGTTAAGGCTGTCGGTAGTGGAAAACATTACTACTGTAACTGTAATTAATACTGTAATTGCTTACATGGACCTACGAAAGCGACTGCCTGGCATCAAGGACCGCATGCGAGAATGAAATCATGACTACTCTGCTA
>JAAAKL020012515.1:0-12987 GCA_010016065.2 Carybdea cf. marsupialis auct. non (Linnaeus, 1758)
TTCAAATACTTTAAATGTTATGAAGATAGGTATGGTATCAAATGCATAAATTTCACCAAACTGTAAAATACTTGTCAAGACAGTTTAAAAAATCCGAATTCGGGACAAGTGTCTGTTCCAAGTCCATTGGACATTGTGGTCCAATAAATAGAGCAAGATGTTAGTCTCCAAAGTTTCGTAAAACTGAATTACAGTGTCTATAAGAAGAGGAATATAAGGTAATGTTTAGATTTGTTTACTTTCTTAGGCGGGAAAATACATGTTGATCGCTATTGACCGCCATCCGAAGCAATCTGATGCCAGTCAACATCATCAGTTTCCTTGTCACTATTGTGATGGTCTTCGTGACATCTATTTGAATGTGACAATTAGATAGATAATACCAAGATATGATTGACTTTATGAATACTCACTTGATCAGTTTGAAAGACAACAGAGGAAACATGTCACAATCACGATTCGAACCCAGGACTTCCGCCTTCGCTGTGTGTTGCTCCATCAATTGAATTATACCAAGACTATTAATGGCATTCTTGACTTTTTCTGGTCGCCATATTAGTGTCCAATCCTCCACTGGTCGACATTGCCAGCAATCTCTACACAATTTTGGGGACATATTTTCTCCTTACTAGAGCGGCCGTAGTCCAGTGGATACGTTCCTTGCCTTCACTTCAAGAGTGAGTTGCATTCCAGGCAGGTCAAGTGGTGATGTCATGAAGTTCTTCTAGTCTTAAATTGTTTTATGCTCATACCGTACTTTCCCGGGAGTGCCTGATGCTACTGATCTGATAGTGCCCACCCTTAATTACTGACATAAACGTCTGGATGGTTGTTCCATCTATTTATGAAGACCTACTATCTATTTTTGCCTTTCGAAAATTTCTTCCCGTACTAGTTCTATTAGTATTCACAGCCAATTTATTCGTAAGCGATACATTAGAAAACTGAATAACAATGTCATGACTAGTAACATAACAGGACTCCTTGACTGCTACAGGACGTACTACCAGAGATGAAGATTTAAGACCGAAGCCAGCTGTTGAGAAATGAAAGGCTGTGGATAGAATAGGTCCATCATATTTATTCTTTATATATCTATTTACCTTTTTTAATATCATGGCATGCAATGGATGTTTATATTCAACAACAGCACATACGCGAGATTGAACGTTTTCTAAACAATTTCCTTACATAGTGTTATCTGGCATCTTAGTGTGCTTAGATATTATGTTCAGTGGGTTTTCAAATGTTAACCTAGGTAAAAGATGCCTATATTAGAAGAAATACCTTGATCTCTTTATATTACAAAATTCTCTCTCTTGTAGTACCAGCAATACCTCCAGCCAATGTAATAGTAAGCGATACATTGGAAACCTCAATAACAATTTCATGGCAACCAGTGATTCCTAGTAACATCATAGGCCCTCTTGATGGCTACATGATATATTACAGAAGAGTACCATCAAGTAATGAGAAGTGGATGATCAGAAGTGTATCGGCACAACACACAAGTACCATGCTTACGGATCTTGGAATATTTAAACTATACTCTATTAGCGTCGCTGCCAGCATCACAACAGGTATTGGTCTACCAAGTCCGCCAATTCTTGCATACACCGCAGAAGGAGGTAAGAAGACATGGTTTTCTTGCTTTGTTAGCAGACCTAGTCAGTCTTTTAAATATTTTGCACTGTTGTTTCTGACAAAATAGAGAATATAACTGCAATTGTTTAAGATCCCACCTAACCAATTCTTGCATAGTATTTCATATCCTGTAAATGAGGATTACATTTGGCCCCACGAAATTGACTTTAGGAATTATAAAATGGATTTAACTTCAGACGCTTCAAGTCTGCAAAGGACATCTTTTATCGTTTATTTGAAGATTATCTTGAGTAGTACATATGCTGATTAATCGATAGAAAGTAGTCAATTGACACTCTAGATGTCTGTAAGACAAAGGCGTTTAACGTAGCAGAAAATATTGCTGATTTCTTCGCTGAGTCAAAAATTTGAAAATTTGCTTATTCAAAGAAAACATTTAGTCCTTTGCATCTCCTGATTGGCGTGTTTACGGTATTGAATTCCTTCTTCCCTTTTGTTTGAAACCCAGCACCGACAGGTTACCCCAGCAATTTAGAGATTCAAGTTATAAATACAAGACAACTTTACATCAATTGGGACGAGGTGCCACGAAATATGCAAAACGGAATTATGGCTGGATACATATTGAAATATACCGTTTTTGACTCCTTATTTGCGTCGAACAGTATCAAGAAGACTGAACTTACACTAAAGCTAGACGAGAAGTCTGTTTTACTATCTGATCTAAGGCCAGCGGTGAAGTATAGCTTGGAATTGGCTGGATTTACTCGAATTGGTACGGGACCGTATTTACTTTCGTATGTGACTATGCCAGAGGATGGTACGTATACGTTCATGCTGTACAATTGATGTTACTTTAATTAGTGTTTGTCGATGCACAAATATTAGCGAGCTTGTATCTTTAACTCGCAAAGCAGAACTTTTATGAACCGAGTACATGTCAGTGAAGTTTGCTTTATTGTTCGACATTATCAATGAGCTATTATTATCCAAAAAATTTTAACTTGAAGTCTGTAACTTTCTAACAAACGGTTGTTTTCTTCCGACATAAATATATGACAGCAGAATCGCTTTTAGAGCGATTTTTAAATTTCAGAAAGAAATACAGGATCAGTGAGATCCTTGCGGTTTAATGGACGTCCCTTAAAGAGAAGTGCCATTTCAAGGCTTGCTTTATACTTGAGGTATTTGTACATGCCGCTGTTCCAAGTAGGCACCTACTACGTTGCGTTTGAGCAGAAATGACATCTTTTGCTATAAAGGAGGAGTAGACGTTTAATTTCAAGAATACTTTGCTACGGAAATACTGCCTCTTTCGTAGGGACTCTCGCATCATAGGTACTTAGACAACGGTACTCAAACTGACTTTCCACCAGTTATATAGCTAGGTTAAAGTAAGAAGGGTATCTTTATCATTTGCTTACGTTATGTTATTCATAATTATCAATTGATACTTTTTTTAGCTTACGACCTTTTCCATTTTCAGCTCCAGACATTGCACCAGCCAATTTATCCTCCATTCCATTTTATTCCCTTTCATCAATTGAACTTACATGGTCTAGAATGGATCAACAAAAGACGAACGGTGTGCTTCAAGGGTTTAACATATGGCTTCAATTATTTGAAGAAGCCTCGGAAAGCGTCATCTCAAGTACTCCGAAGATCTACACTTTTGACCCAAACGGATTGTCTGCCTTGATTTATCAACTTCCTAGTTACGCAAAATTTCGTGTGAAAATAAGGGCTTTTACATCGGCTGGAAGCGGACCTTGGAGCGAAGAAATAGAAACAGGTTTGTTACTTATCGTTGTAATTTGGCAATTTAATGCAGAATAGGATGAGAGAAAAACCGTGGCATGTGTGCACGAACTCAGTCCTTTGATTTTGGTAGTGCTTGGAACAGTCTGCAGAACGTTAAGTTGTAAATATATTAAACGTTTTTTCCCATATAAATATATTTAAAGTAGTACAAAATGTGAGTGAGGCAGGGCGTTATTAAGATCGCCCTGGACTGAGGGTAACTTTTATTTCGTTCAAGGTATACAGCTGCTGTTTTTTTGACTCTCTTTCTTAGATAGATTCGTAATTTCACTACGTTATACCATTTAAGCCATTTTGTTACATATCCCTTCCATCTTATTACTGTTTTCTGTTATTACCTGGTTCTTATTAATTTTTAATTTACTCTGTTTTTCTTTTATTAACTTCCATTTCTCTGTATCATTGTTAATCTTTATTTACGTTTAGGTCCAAAGACTTATTTTTGTCATATAGCTAACGCCCGTTAATGTTTCTCTTTTTATAGAGACCTGCAAATGTCCTCCGAAGTTATACTCCCTTTACTACCCAAGACAACCTTACATTTCTTTGAAAAATTTCAAAGTTCATGGCCTGTTTCCACCATTGCTACAAAGTCTTACTACTCAAGTTTGTGGAAAATGTCGATCACATAAACAGGTCGATATATCGTACTATGGAACTAAATTTGGACGTCCTTCGCAAGTACCAGATGAAAAAGCGATTAAGGAAAATATTGGCGAAGACATACATCTCGCATTTCCGATTTATGGGCGACAGGAAGTGAGGAAAGTATTGAATGGACTCATCTTCATACCGCTGGTACAATCACCCGGTGCTGCTTTCCTGGTCATGGAAAATGCGGTAACTGCCAAAGCAAATATAGCAGCTGTCCTTCTGAATTCTTGGCCAATTGTGATGATGATTGTTCTGCTTGGTATGATGGCAGGTGCACTCATTTGGTTTCCCGTAAGTTATCCACTACTAGCACCATCCTTCAAATTTTATGCTGCGAGTTAAGGTGTTCTCAGTAAATCAAGTAGATCGAAGCTCTGATCATAGAGGGTGTGTTAGTATCATCATGTTACTGATTTTTACCTTGTAAAGCCATGTTTTGCAGTGTTCTTGTGTCATTGTCTGTAATCGTATTGGTAACATTGTCCCTCTGTGGCAGTAAATGTGACTGTATTAAGCTTTACTGTGTCGTTTCTATATTATATTAAAGGTAAATATCTCTTGAAAATACCGTAGATAGTGTTTGGTACGTCTTTTCGTTTTGAGCCGAGTCTATTCGATCATAGTATATGCCAACAAGGCCCATAAACACGATAAGGCAAATCATTTTTAAATCTCTCTCTTTAAGCTACTAATATAGTAAAGGCAATTTGTTAAGCAAGTTTTGCGTTTTACATATTTGAAATTGCTTCTTTTTTCGGAAAGGTCGTTGAAAAGGTCAGTAAAGGATAAATTATACTATCGCTTTATTAAGTAAGATTTTCATTCCCTTTATTCATGTAAAATGTTTTTAATGTGCTTAAAATTCTTTCAAGTTTTCTGCCATATTTATGTTTCAGTATAAAGGGGGCACACCAGAAGTGATTATTTTTGATCCGCTTTCGTCTCGATTTGTCATGATCGTCATCAACTTTGTATGTGATAAACTATTTTATGTTAGTACAACATTTGTTTCGAGCTGTGGGTCACCCTGTGTCATGTAACTAAATGTTACAGATAATGTTACTTACCATTTAGGTTGATGCATAATAAGAAAGAGCAACATTTCTGAGAAATGCTGATGTAAGCACCTTTTCGCAGTAAAATGCTTAAAATGCGCGCAAAAGGTGTAGAAACACAATATTTTTTATTTACATCTAACGTTGGCATGAAATGATGTTTCAGAGGCGAAATTTTTTAAGAAAACAGAACATAGTTTAATTTCTAATTTTGGACTACAATTTTTAAGGGGTGTACTAATGGAGAATCGTAATATCTGAATATTTGTAAGATGTATAAGCAAGAAAGTTTCAGAGTATTTCAAACGAAGGAATGCAAACGAAAAGAAACTGCTAGTAGGTGAGGGGGGCTCATTATTGTAAGTGGAAGATTAAAAAGGAAGTTATTGGTAAATATCTTATTAGTTTGCTCCGCAAACGAAACTCGATTTTTAAGTCCCCTTACAATCAATTACATCTCCATCGACAGCTATTGCATTCAGCTCTAGATCAATATAAATGTCCGCTTCTTGATACCATTTAATTAGGAACCAAATGGATACATGTAACTTTCATATGAAGACTGTAAGTTGCAGAGAGTAAAAGAAAGTAGAATGATCGTGAGTCTATAATATGAAGCACGACAATGAAAGAAAGTCGTTACCAATAAGATCATCCCTACTGGACGGTCTATGTATCTTTATGGCTAGTCGGAGAGACTTACTTGATATGAGTGGCAAAGTCAATAGATAACGTGATATAAAAGTTATGTAGATGAGTTTCAAATCGTCTTAATTGGTCCTAAACTAGTCAAAAGAGGTCTAGTGTATATATCATACATGGGATAAATGTACAATTATGAAAAATATGATATGGCAACTATCTATTCCTGATGCTTTCCCATCTTCTTAATTTGTTCACAATCACATTAACCTCCTCCAGGAACAGTTTCATAATCCAAATGAATTTCGAAAGGGAAATTTCATAAGAGGATTCTTGTCTGGATTTTGGTGGGCGTTTGTCACCATGACAACAGTGGGGTAAGAGGCATTGCCTTTCATGTAATTCTAGTTTAACAAATATCTTTGTTTCTTCACATCTAGTGTCATTTCAAGGATGAGGCTGCTGCAAGAGAGTACAGCTTTTCAGAAGTTTTGTAATTTCACTTTTCAAATTTGTTTGGAACAATTGTTGGCATCTTCTAGACTTTCTCCTTCTTTGATAATTCTCTAAGTGCATGTAGGTTACATTGGAAATAGATGTCATCAGTCATTCTGGAAATTTGATTTGCTAAGCACTAGGCCCCAGCCCTTCTCAGTGCTTCATATTTGTATGCTACGTCTTCCCCTACCCATGTGCATTCCTTAAATAAAAAATTGGTCTAGGTTAATTGCTGGTTTCCGTAGGGAAAATGTCCAAACTTATTTTGCTAAAACGAGGCTTATTGCATGGTGGGCTATGGCCAGCCCATTCTTGGCACTTTTTAAGCACCACAAGTAAATTTTCCAACTCCATCTGGTAAATTCATCCATGCCTTGCAACAGCTTGTTTATTTATTCTTCCTCTAATGTAAATGCATTTTTGTCCAATGGAGCACCTGTACTGTTAAGTATTGGATGTAAAATCAAACGCAAATGAGAGTAAGATAGAAGTTAATAAAAAAGCAGAACTGTAAGAGATTGATACACGGTTGTGCTGATTAGGACAATTTCCTTCTAATTAATTTCTGCAGTTATGGGGATCTTACTCCTCGAGGTCATATTGGAAGGGTAATTACCATGGTGTGGACATTACTGGGAATAGCAACAACGAGCATTTTCGTAGGAGCAATCACGTCAGCTTTGACGTCATCAATTAGAGCCCAAATTAAGCTGTATGGCTCGGAGGTAAAACTTTTCAACAATTTAATACAGTTATTTGCGGTTGAATGTAACAAAAGCATAGTCATCGATATTCAAATTAAACTGTTATTCTTAGGAATATTGTTGTCCAAAAGTGAAATAGAGCATAAATGATTCTGTGTTTTTCGTCAATGTTTCCACAGTTAATTTCAGCTAATACCTGGAAATGGTCCGGTACAAGTCATAGAAGTTGAGATTGCTAAGTTGAAGCAAGTGACATTGACATCGTCTTTCCAATACATTTCAAACTATAATCCACAATATTGACAGAAATGTTGTAGCATAGCATTACCCTTCATTTTTCTTTATATGCTATTTTTACAGAAACGTTCATGGGTTCACGGGATAATTTGTTCGGAGGAGAGGGGAGGGGCACTGACTGAGTTGTTTCCACAGAAAATTTAATTCGCCCACAATCATATAAACGAAATTTACCCAGAGGTTGTATCCGAGTGCTAATCATAGGACATAGCAAAGAACGTGACAAAAGTTATACTTGACCATTGATCGTGTTTGCGTATGCATATCGAGTTTTAGTCGTTTCGCTCAATGTTAGGACGGACAGCCCCCATGGCCATACGCGTAGACTTGTGCCCTCATCTTTCCCTCGATCTTTTTACAGTCTCAGTTAAATAAATATTATTTTCAATTGTTTTGCTTGCTACAAGGTTAATCTCTGGTTAGTCCTCTGTCACTATGTAAACCAATATCTGCGAAAATTGACACGCAGTTTCTTTTCGACAACAGAGCGAGATTGAAATAAAATCTATTGAGAAATTTAAGTAAACGTCCAAGCCATGGAATTTTTTGAGTGTTTAAAGCCAATCATTTTCATAGAATAGAGGTGTTTAGGTCACTGTTCCCCCTTATAAATTCTGCTGGCACATTTTATACATGATAAGATCAGAGTCCGTGCAACATGACGGTTCCAGGGGTGCAATGTTGAGGAAGGACGCCCCCACCAATATTAGGAGAGTTCATTAACAGAAAACATCGATTAGTTGGAAGAGGATTCCATTAGCCATTAGCCAATTGCCTGCCCAAAAACCTGAGTTGATGTATGGTAATTGCAAATATCTTTTTGCAATCGACCATACATACATGACTTTACGAATATACACTTTGACGTTTATTCAAATTCATGGAGATTTTTGGAATGTGTTAAATAATTAAGACTATTCAAATATCATACAATAATAATAAGATTAGTAAACATCAGTTACTAGAGTGAACATGGAGTATTTTATCAAAATGATCCAGTATGCAAGCACGTAACTTCATGTGACACCTTGCAGTTCAACTGAAGCTCCGTTCGACATTACTCCATCCTATTTATTGTGGTTTGTACTTTGTTACCTTTTCATTGCCTTATTTTAAGATATCTGCAATCAATAGTTCATTCGAGCATCGGATGGGAATAAGACTGAATGCCAAAGTAAATTCAAGTAAGTGGCATATTAAGTATTATCCCTTAATTATTCTTCTCCAACTTGAATTAAAATTAAATTCCATTTCCTGCATTCATCCTATTATAGATTAAAAGTATCTCAAGTGGAAAGAAAGACAGATGCATTTGTTAATGGTATTGTAGTATACTTTTGTACTGAATAGGTAGCTATCAAAGTAAGAATCACCACCATGGTTATCATTATTATTATCATCATTATCGTCATCTTCAGCAACAGCGATATTAGCAGTCAGACGGAGTAGTGAATGTGACCACGAATCATCTCAAGCTTCATCAACTTCAATGTACATTGTGACTTCTATGGCCCATGACGTGTTGTATTTGATAACGGAGCATATATCATATCTACCCAGATACCTTATTCCCATACCATGGGTCCAAAAGGATGCTATAGTATCTTGACGTGACAAAAAACTGAGTTGTTTATTTATTTTCTTTGTCATTAAGATTTAGAGTTGTTGTTAAGTGAACTCTAGACAATTCAGATTTAGTGAAGTAGTACTTGAAATGTTGATTTGCTTGTAACTGTTGGCATTGAAAGAGTATTGTTTTTAGTTCGGAATTCGTCCTCATTTTAGTTCTTGTCAAGTAGCACTTAAATGTAAAGCTATGTTGTAGACTTTCTCACGACAGCTTCATATTCTGCATCCACAAATCCTACTTCGGGTGCATTTTTAATGTGATAGTGACACTACGTTGCAGGTTTTTATGATCGACATTATTCTGCTAAAAGACTTTCGTTAGCATTTGTATCAAAATAATTGATATAGAAACACAACACGTTTGAAGTCCTCCTGCAAACTCCCGTGAATTTTAATCCTCTTTACATGTTTCTCTTTAACTTTTAGAATTCAGTTACAAGACCATAACTGCAGTCATTACTGCAGTTAAAAAAGGCGAGGTTAAAGGAGCCCTTTTGGATACCTATGGAGTAGGGGATCAGAATGAATTTATCAAGGAGTCATCTTTGCGTGTAGCAAAGCTAGTTCGATATAACGCTGGATATGGCTTCATTCTTGCAAACGAACTGAAGAAGCTTGAAAAAGATTTAAGATTGCTCATCACCAGTGAAAGAAATAATATTGATAACATTATCAAAAGGGAAATACCAAGGATTAGGGTGGGTCTATGGCCTATTTTTCTTATGTCTATTAATAATTGTTTATTATTTTCTTAGAGGAAGGCATTTGAGGATTAGTATTGAGTGGTAAGAGAAGGAAGTAGGTGTTATAACAGGGTGGCACAACTGTGTTGGTCTTACAAAACAGCACTAAGGAGCAACATTCAAACGTCGGTTAAAGCAAATAAGCCCAGACACGGACCGTGTAGCCCATCTCCCCGCCCCTGTCTCCCATTTCTCCTTTTGCCCCTACTTTTATTCTGCGGCTTTGCCTAGTTTTCTCCTTCCTTTTATTCTCCTCATTTCTTTACTTTCTTTCTCTTCTTTGTTTCCCTTCCTCCTCCTTTACTTTCTTGTGTTTTCTTATGTTGTGTTCATTTCCATACATTATCTCAAAACATTGAATGTTGATTTTGTTGTCTCTATTCAATGAAAGAGGCTTTTTAGAACAGTCTGGTTAACGTGTATTTACCGAGTGAACTTCTTCAACAGTACTCTTGTGACGTTTCCAGTTCTTATCTCTGTTGGTTGTTCTCTTGTGGCCATTTGAAGTGCTACCGCAAGAAGAATGTGGAAAGAAAACTGTAGGACTCAAGTCTTGAACTCTATTTAGTGACATACTGCGACACTATCGCAATTTTTGACTTGACGTAGCTTGAAATTCGTACTTTTTCATGGTCAGTTTTTCAAACTGCAGCTTTATTTATTTGTACAATTTTTAAGTTGATTATATCTGAAAATTTTGAACAGGTTGAACCAATAAAGCCCCCTGACGGATCAAGTATTTTGGATTATAAATCAGCCATGTATAGAAATTTGGTCATCGCTCTCGTCGTTCTATATTTGGTTAGTTGCCTATGTGGGCTAGCTGTAGAGAGAAGACGGAAATTGATCAATAAGGGAGTCATCTTCCCAGAAATGTCAAAAGGTAATGATTTTGTTATTGCATCTTCCTGCTGCTCTAAGGTGGTTTAAGGTAAATTTATTCTTTTCTTATCAAGCAGTTGTTTAAGGGAGGGTTATGAGTGAGTGTGGCAGAGTTGCGCGCAAACGTACCCAATCGTCAACAATATTATAATGTAAATTCAATTATTTTTGGTCCAGAGAGATTAAATCATGCTAAATGGAACTTAGATTTCTCCTTACCCAACACAGTAAAACATTCATAACTAAAATTGTTGATACAGTCCGGCCTGTCAATTAAATGTTGCTTAATTGCAGATCCAAATATGTGTTTATTTTAATCATTAAACCTAGTCTTTGTCGCTAGAAGGAATTTGTATTTAAGCTTTCTGTGTTTTAGATGTGTTATTGTTACTGTTTTGGTGCCACGCGTGGCATTGTTTGCTCGTTTCTTTTGTAATTAAATAACCAATCGAACATGTTCAAACACAAGAATGTATGAGTACATGTTTTTAAATCTGGGAGTGAAAAGAATATGCTGTAATAATGTGAGTAGGCGGGAAATGAATGGACAGAAAGCGACATCTTTATTTATCCCTGGCGTAATTGTTAGTCCCATAACACGTTAATTGCAAGCTGGAGACCTAATCTCTCCAAATATTATGCTGTTTGAGTCTTTCCCACTCTGCACTTTAAGTCGATATTAAATCTTTGTAGGAATTTATATATCAAGGACTGCAAGTCACATATCTGAGTAAGATTCAATTCAGATCTGGTATTGTTTGTTACCTTATGGACTACGAAAGTTGTCGATTGGAAAAGAGCAAGTTAAGATGAAAACTATCGCATTATATTACATAATAACTTTTTGCTTTGAATGTATCTTTTATTTCTCTGTAGAGTCAAGCACAATAGATGAACTATACGAAGAGAGTACGCATTTAGTTAATCGACTTTATAAAGATACTATCACATCAACACAAGCTATGGAGAGTAAGCATCTTAAAATGTATAAGGAATATTTATTTGGTCCATCAAAATGTTCAAGTTTCAGAAATGCTAAGTCAAGAATGGCTGAAACAAAACGAACACTTCTGCTTCAGATGTTCAACTATACAAACATGAAATTACACACAAGTAAATGGGTGTCCCCATCGTTTAATAGGACACGACCACTTAGTAGTGGTGACGTTGATTACGTGGAAGAACATTGCGACAATAACGATATTATTACTTCAAGGTCGATTCAGAAGAGTGAATGCAATGATTCCTTTATAGAAAAGGAGGCTCTAGCTGATGTAATGGATATTGAAGAGTTAGAAACAGATACATCTAAATTATAAAGTATTTACAGGCGTCGTAGATAGGCATTCTAATTTTTAACATCTCATATATAAGTGTCTTATAGCTTATACGGGGTAATCTTTTGTCTTTTTACTATCCAGCAAAATTTCTATCAGCAGTGGACCCAAGTTAGGCAGTCATATAAATATAGTGTCCCTTCTATTTCTCTCTACCTTAATGCCTTAATGTTTAATTTGTGGTTTCTATATGTACTACCCTATGCAATGCAATGACATAAGCCCATTAACTAACTGAGACTACAATTTATGTCATTCTATACTATAAACTAGTAGTGGATTTTGCTATACTATACTGGGCTACTCTATGTATCATACAGTGCTATATTCGATACTATATTGCTGCATGCTACGTTATATGCCAGTGTGCACTCTAGTATGATACATTACGATGTACTCTTCCATGAAATGCTTTACACTTCACCAGATTGTCCTCCTATTGCTTAAGCTATCCGACATTGATTTATTATGCTGTGCTCTGCTGTTCTATACTATACTATATCATGCTATGATCATTTTATACCAGGAGGTGGTCAAACTAAGGTCCTTGTGCGGCATGCGACCCTCGAATACTTCGATGTTTTCCTCTTACCACGTATATAGTTCATTTGCACGCGTGATAAAAGAGCAACCCTTCTGCAATTTTTTTTTCCGGCGCTTTTAGAAATAAGGTCGAATTATTTATTAAATAACATGATAGAAAGTATGCTACTTTTTAAAGGTGTTGAATATTCCTTGAAATTTAATTTCATTAACGCCTTTGCCGCCTATAACTCCTTTCTTTATCTGTTTTGCAGTTATCCTACTCGTTTATTCCTCTATTTATTTGTTAAGCGATTGATTGATTAATCTATTCCAGTATTTGATAATCAAATTTTATTCTTTCGTTTGTTTATTTATTCGTCTATATATATAAATATATATTATACTGTTTATATATATATATATATATTATACTGTTTATATATATATATATATATAAATATATATCTGTATCTAGCCTGTAGGCATTTTTTTATTTATATAATTATCTATTGATTCATTTACTCTCGAGTCCGGAATAATAGGGGTGGCTGGAATAATGGGGGTGGGTGGAAAATTTCCTAATGAAAAATAATAG
>JAAAKL020012516.1:0-12986 GCA_010016065.2 Carybdea cf. marsupialis auct. non (Linnaeus, 1758)
ACCACCCCTGTAAATGTGCTCTCTCCCCAGGACATTGCTTACTCTGGCTGAGCATTAGGCTACGCTCGAATTCGAGTATGCCACCAAAAAACCCCACAAAAAACCCACAACAAAATTTCCGTTGGTTTTAACGTTCATTACATAATGGCAATGATAACCTTCAACACCATGCCAAAGTAACATACTCTGACACTTTAGATGTTTATTTCACTATTGTCGTATAGAAATTTTACTTCTGACCGAATCCCTACATCTTTTATACTTGGAGCTGAATATCAAGCTCTACAAATTTATGCTGTAATGTAGTATTTTTATCCATTTATTACTTCAACTAAAGTTCACTATGATATTAATTGGGAAAAATGCAAAAATCAGTAAATAGCTTTCCAATTAGTGATTTTCATATGGGTTCTGCAATAAGATGTGTCTGAGTGATGGGTCTAGCAGAAAATGCCTTTAATAAAGACAGAAGTTGAAAACCCTATTCGCGACATGATGACATTTGTCACTTTTCAGTATAATCGGGCATCCTTGAAGATTGAAGCAGCCATTACCAAAATTATTATTTCATCCAAATACCAAATACAACATGTTAAAAACTAAACAAGTCTAGAAAGTAAACAAACAAATTGCCTTTATCCGTTAAAAGTCAAGGCATTTTAATAATTCGGAAATTTTAGTACTCGGCAAGATAACCACAAGAAAAAAAAATTGTATTTTAATTATCAATCGTTTGATATAGTAGCTGGTCAAAAACACCTTTTATTTAGAGCATGATTAAGTTGGAATTTCAGTTTAAACTTCCAGGAAAGAACTAGCTGAAAAAAATGTATCACCACAACACGAGCTCAAATGTAACCTCCTTTAATCTTTGTATAGGTGGGTGACTTTTTCTCGTTCAATTTACACATGGTATAGATGAAGAGTTGACGTACGTTTGACTTAATAATAAAATCGTCAATCAGATTTAACGACCCTTTATGTATACATAATGGCTAATCTTTCATTACGTTCCCTGCCTCATCTTGATTTTCTTTTATCTGTATAAATAGCAAGCTCAATTGTAAATATATAAAAATTCAAAATCATCAATATTGTCAACAAGAATCTCTTGCTTTGTTTATATAAAGGTCTTAATCCCTACTCAGGCTGTGTGGCTTGGAGGGTCTCTAATTACGGGGCTCTACACTTTCCATTACATCATATTGTAAGAGCTGGCTTGCTGCAGGGGCGCTCACACAGTTAGGAATATTATTAAGACAGCAGACGGTTTTTCAGACTTCAGTGCTAAGGGCGCATTCTAGAGAGGAAACAATCCAAAACGGGCGAACTGTATTCTTTGCGAGAAAATCAAAGTAACTGTCAAAAATACAGAAGCAATACAAGAGAACCCTCTTTATAGTTCGAGAAAATTTGTACAGCTGTATTGGAAACTGTGAAATCGGTTTATTTATAGCAAGTCGCAATATGGGAATAAAGATGCCGTAAGTACACTGTGCCTGCTGCCAACGGACTTGCAACCTTCTTTTAGGAAACTAAGTTTGTAAAACAATGAAAATTTGAACAAAATATATAAAACAATTGTCAGTTTCTGATGCAGGGTTCATTTATTGCAAAGTGGAGGTTATGTACAGTATGTTCTATGGTAGTTTGTACATGGGAACGTATTCAGTGGGGTCATATTTGGGGGATTATTAGAAGGGGTGCAAGTACTATATGTCTTTATGACTATATATCGTAAGCATGAAAAACTCTAATTAAACCTGAAACATGGAAGAGATTTAAGAGTTAATCGTTTAGACTTAAAAAGATGATGTGCATACATAAAACGTTCCATGTGGCATGGTAACATGGTGTGTTAGTAAAACCTTTCACTCAGCATAGTGAAAATCTGAACTTATGTTCAAAACAAAATCTGAACTATTCATATGATACTCCTACCATCTTTTCCCCCACCATGGTATACAATATGGTAGTCACGCCCATTATATTTTGATTTAAGTCGCCTTCATAATTCCCGTACTACGACTAGTTTCTACTCCTGAAGGTCTACATACTGTGTTTCGTACTATGTAGATAGAGACACTGGAAGTAAGGCATTCCATATCAACACGTGTTTTTGTTTTGTTATACGACGAAGGTATATGCTTACACAGCGCCATGCCGTGAGAAGTAATAAGTTTAAAAGTCCGCTTGAATTAGTCACCAGCAATACATATTCACTTATCCTCTAATATGGTGCGTTTTGCTAATGATATCTTTAGGCCCAAATGAGTGATGAAGACACGAAAACAAGGCCCAGTTTATAAAAAAAAAATTGGCTGCCCATGGAAGCAGTAATGTTAAGTGGCGACAAACAGGTATCAGCTTAACTAGACCATAAGCTAACAGGTATTTGAATGTACTAGACATCATTGGATGTGATTGTAATGCACACTTAATGATGCTTGAAGGCTTGATTCTATTTGATTAACAAGTTCTTTGATTAACAAGTTCTTTTATTTACCATAGTTTAATCTGAATTGTCAACCTCCTCTCTGTCACCAGGCTAGTTACTTGATATTTTAAATATATATTTGTCTAAACCGTACCTCTTACTTTTTCTCCACTTGGAGTCTGCTTATGGGTTAATTAGAGGGTTAATGGGTTAACTCCCATTTCATCTAACACGTGCGTGAATTCATTACAGGGAATATCTGTAGAAACACCCCCTCCTGAAAATTTTTATTATATTACTCTCCGTTGACACTCACCTTGACCAGTTAAGTAACATGGACGAAACCGATAGCCTAAAGTTTAGGTGATCCACATCTATCTAAAAGATGTGAAAAGATAAACATTCCCCAAGATATGGATGCTCAAAAAACGACGTCAGGCTTTCCCCCTCACTTTTCTCGTATCTGGCAAAATCTAAGAACGACGATAACAGATAAAGTTCATGGTTTCGAAAATCTTTTTAATAGCTTACGGGTTTGACACTTTTATGGCTGTCTCCTATACAGTTTTTAAACAACGACACATCTACAAGTGAAAATGCTCTAAGTTTCTTCACCCATGATTATCTGCTGTATTGCTATTTTTGTAAAGCGATCAATATTTTGAACTCTCTCAACCTCCAGAGCTACAATTCTGGACTATAAAATATGCAATTTTCCCAAAATATTGTTAACTTTGAAAACGAGCATTTTGGGCACTTTCATGTGAGACCTCCCTGCTGCTAAGTGGAGAGGTCTAGAAAACCAGTAATACCAGGAATGGACACCCCTTTCATGTGGCAAGTGTCTTGTGTGATTTCTTCCATTTTCACCGAAATTTAGTAAAAGTTTAACTTCTCTTAGTCAAGGATTGTAGGTCCTTGTAGATTCTTTAAACAGTTGCACGTCTTTCTATTAAACATAACACTACTAAGGACTTCCGTTGTTTGTAGGAAAGTCTACAGTATGAAATTACAGCATTGATTGATCCACCTGCTAAGATGGTACCGGTCGTTTCAAGTGTTGCGAATGCATTACCACTGTCTTACCGATGGTAAAGTGACCTTTCAACGTTGCGTCTGATCTGTATCACTAAGGCCATACATGACCTATAAACGAAGTGCTTTCAATATAAACAAGGTCAAAGCTCATCTGAATTACTATTCTGCGTATCACACAGAGTGTTTTATCCAATATGGTTAACAGGACGCTTTTCATCACATTTGCAATGAGTCAAATATCCCACTGTAAAGAGAAGTATCGTTCGCAAGTTTCACATTTCTAGCTTCTCCTTTTGCCTTTCTAGCTTTCCTTATGTAAAAAAAGTCTTTCTCAAAATGTTTTAAGCCGATGCTTACCGACGTTCCAAAATAGCATATGTATCTAGCTAGTTCTTATCAACATTGATCCGAAAGTCTTTTAATTCCGTTTTATAGGATCCTATTGCATCATTCCATTTTTTCTGGGCGCATTTTACATTCTGCCTTTTCACCGCAAAGTATTCGTCCAGGTAGTCTGTCATATTCCACACAATAACCTGACCTGCCCAAGGTAATTGGGTTGGTCAATAATACGTCGAGCAACGTGGATTGTCCACAGTGTGATGTCTATAATACTGATGATTACTGTAGGGCAGACAGAACGTATGTATTTCTTGTATTCAGCTTTCTCAATAGATAGACTGCTGCAGAGATTCTGGTTGGAGTTTCTCTTGCGCGCCATATTTGATTTGCACAAGCTGATAGTAAAGTTGTTATCATCAAACCAGTCCCTCCAAGTCCTACTATTTCACTGATCAGAATTGTTGATGAGATAAGATACGCGGACAACTAGAAATGCTGTCATGTTTACTAATCTCTAGTTTTTTTGAAGTATTCCTCTACGTGATGAGAAATGAGATACTGTCTAATGAAGAAGAATTCTAACACTATAGCGGAGTACGTTTATGGTTAAGTCACATTCTGCAGATAGGATGGTCTCAGAAAGTGAGTACAGCTTAATGTTGACGCCCACCAGTAAAGGGACTTGGATCTGATTATCAACTAGAGAAATGCAATATGGTAGCATCGAGAAAATCTAGCCAAGTGGTAGAGAAAGCGCTTCAAATAGCGGAGTGGTAGATTTGGCAGTGATGACATATCTTATGTTACTTTTGTATCATTTTAATCCGGAAGATATTTAGTTTAACTTAAGATTTTGCCGATGAGTAACAATGACTTTCGTGAAACACCGTCAGTTGCTAAGTAAAAAGGAAGTGATAAAGTTGGCGACAATGTTAAATGGATATTTTCTCTCACCCTTTCAACATCAGTAAGTGAATTGCGCTCTTTCCTAAGTAAGACAGCTCCAATGAATGTGAAAAAACACATGCAGTCTAAGTTCTGTTTCTAACTGCGCATCTTCAACAGGTTAATATTGCATGTGTTGCCACTCCTCCTCCCCTATAAGGCTTTAGTTTCAGTGATGATATATAAAAGGCATTGAGCAATATATGCGTCCATGGAGTAACATGCACTGTTACTAGACGTATAAAACTCTTTAAATCTCCATGGACACGCAGAGACACGCAGATACAAGATCACTGGTAACCTGTGAAAGTAGCCTTGCATCTGGATTGTCCCTTGACAAGAAGTTTACGGTCACAAAATATACAAGTCCCGTCTGCCATGACCAATTAACCACAGGCTTGGTACTGTTGTCTGTGCCAAACCTCGTACGAGTATAGTTGTGATTAAAAGAATGACTCTATGATCTTTAAAATTCCCGAACTACCAACTTGGAACCTTTCCACATTAACTTCATATCCAGGACACGACATGCATATAAATCTATAGGCAGAAAGACATGCAGACCGACGGAAGGCAGGTGTTAATCTCTATGCAAATGTAATGGAATATCTATTTATGTCTAAAAATTATAAAAACTATGCAACGTCGTTTTTCTGAAATCAAGAACATCTCAGCAAATTACAATTAAACCAAGACAAGCAAGACATATTTTGCACTTCAGGTATTGTAGTAATACACTGCAATTAAAAGACAGATCATTGACCTAATAAAATCAACCTTAATCCTGTTTGTCCTCGTAATCATCTTCGTCACTGTTTTCATCATCACAATTACAAACACAGTCCTTGTGATTATCAGTGGTAACAGTTTGTAGTGGCTCCAGTAGAAAAATCAGGGAAGTAAAAAGAATATTGGCATTAAGTTGCAGTTCTTGTCAGTTCAAGTAATCTATGTATGATAAGGCAAATCTTTCATTATAAAACATAGTAGTTAAAATCAAACGTAGCTGTCTGTGACCGAAAGTTTTAAAGCAATATGCCAGTTCTAATTCAGTCAGTCGAACTGTATTTTCCTCTACGTTTTAGTTAATTATATTTCATGGAAGAGTTATTTGACGTTTTAGAAACTTGTATTCAATTTACGAAACATGGTGTCACTGGGTTCCGCTCTCCAAGTGAGTTACGGCTCCCCGATTCAAAACTCTTAAGATTTCTAGCGACCTCTGAATACCTCTCCACCCTATAATCCACCATTATCCTAAGTATTAAAGCATGTAGTAATATTAACTAACCTCGAAGTTTACAGTTTCGAGCATCGACGTTTCGCTACTACAACGTAACTGGCTGAAATTCCTCCTCTTTTAAAGCCTTGATTTCACTATTAGACCAAATGGCTGCAGAAAATGTACACTTAGGTTTGTCACGGTCTCTTTGGAAATAAGAAGATTTAAAATTCATATGCTCCTCTGTAAGAGGTCCATTTTGAAACCACAGTTACAGATGCAGTACTACACAGTAGTCGCATAGTGTTAGAGTGTCAGACTCACACAATAATAAAAAAAGGAAAAAAAGGGGTATGTTTTGGTGCTAGTTTTTTCCCTTTTGTATGCTGAATGCTTGTCAATAGGTGAAAAAGTAAACTTGAACCCCTCATAATTTCAATATTCCGTTGGTTTCCATTTATTGAATAGAACGATCAGCAGAGTTATGTTTGTAAGAGGACAGACAGATCTCTCTACCCTCCGCTTGTTCTGTCTGTCTATCTGTCAACAACGTCATGCATTATATCCTAAATTACTCGAGTCGTAAACAATTCAGATAGATTCAGCCTCAAGCTGCTGGTTTACTTGAAGTGTAATTCTAATGAAGACATACTATGGAAATATAGACTCAAGTAAAGCAAAGCTGCCTAAAATTTTACGATACGATTAACATTTTGCCTGACATACGCAACCTCCATGCATTGTATACAAAAACCTATTTTTCGATGTGAAGTAGAATTTGTAATCAAGTGAAATAACCAAGGACCCCTCCTAATATCAGTGGAAGTAAAGAAGTGATCGCAAACTTTCAGAAGACCACTTACGTCTTAGACCCCTTATAGGTCTATTTGTGGATCCCTGGTTGTGAAATACTGATTTAAGCCAAATTATTTCTGAAACTTTTCGTTAATTAATAGTTGTATACTTTTTTACTTTCATATGCTTTTAATAATTATTGAAGTCACTATTATTAAATACTGTTGTTAAACTATGCTTTAGCAGATTCTCATAACATATATTAAAGTATAAATTACGTCAAACCTACTTTGATTCTCCAGAAACCGTTTGATGTTATAAGACAGGATGAATCAACTATGATGATTTGTTATTTGTTTCCTATTTTCTACATTGCTAACACAGAATAGGGTGCCCATTACATTTCCAAGTAATAAACCTACATAGCAACCTGATCTTCAGCTTCTTCATATGATGAACCTCGACTCTCTTCACATACATATAAATGTCAAGTAAGAAATAAATCCTGATTTTATTGGTGTCTAGTTATTGCGCTAAAGCCCCTTGCGCCATGACGGGAGATTTAAAAAGAAGCAGAGGGACACCAGATGCTATCTCAATCTCAGCATCAGGAGATAGTCAAAACATATACATGAACTAATTACCGACAGATCAAGAGAAAATAGCTTGTATACAAATAAATTTGCCAGGCGATAACTACCTAATCTATAAGGTCTTTCGATCTTCTTGTTTGGCTGCACAAGACAGTATATCTGTGCTGCTGGGATTTGTTAGTAAACGTGAACCAGGATAGGAAGCACCACGAAAAACGTTGAAGTAGAAAATTGGTGAAATTTTTTACGTAGACGACACTAATACTGCACTGAAAATTTAAGGGAAAGATATTCCTTTGGAAATTAAGAAAGTATCAGGGTGACATTTATAATGTGATTAAGTATGATTATGGATTAAGCTAATTCAGTTTTGCAGAAACAGGATAACTTAACTACGAGACAAGGTCTGAGATGACATGCTTCACATAAAAGACAAAGTGTATAACATTCTACTAAACTGCAGTTAAAAAATTGCTGGAAATTTCTTATCACTATTTTCCCACTTTCCAAATCAAAGAAAATGATGAAGCAGTTAAAAATATGTGCCCATAAGAAATTTTTAGAGAAACTTTGAACTCTTTCGCTGATTTTTGTGAAAAAAGACTTTGAGAGTTCAACTAAACTGTTCGCTGATAATGATACTAACTAATTAGGGAAAGTAGTTGAAGGCTTTTGAGTCAAAATTCTATCAGAAAATCTTGTAAAAAGAAAAATGTTAACTTGCAAAAATAGTTGAGAGTTATATCCCTATATTAAATGTCGAGAAAGGGTAATTCTAAGTCAACAAACATTTACAAATGAAGATAATTCAACCATGATTTTTCAGGAAACCACTGACAAATAAGGATGGCATTATCAAATGCTTTTGTTACGTGGCATTTGAAAAAAGGGTCAAAATCTCGATTCAAAACACTGATATTGACTGATTCATCGACTTGATTGTCTACCTTAATTTCTCACGCCTCTCCTCTTACTTTCATTTTAAAATGGGCTTCAGGTGTCTCACGAGCATTACCTCTTGTTCAAGAATAGAGGGGAAATGTATCGCTCCGGATACGAATGGTGAGATGTTAGTAGATGATGTACATGTTGATTGTATATTTGATGAAGAAATGATACGTTGCCAAGTTCCGCTTTCGAAGAAGGCTCAACATCATCAAAAATCTCCGCCTTACTTCCTATAGTGATTGTTTAATTAATGGATTTACAAAATTATGCGCTTGAAGTTATTTGAGCAGCTGCCATTCTCAATGTCTAGATTATTACATTATCCAGGTTTGAGCATGGAAGAGAAAAGGTGCATAACTTCTGGCAATACTGCAACCTTTTGATCCAAAGAACTGAAACCCGCACTCTACAGATGTCAATTCGATTATTTTAAACACAGAGAAAGTTGTTTAAGTACTGTAAAGGACATTTTTATACCTTGTAAATGCAACCGGATGTATACAGTGGCGACACTATTCAGGTAGTGAGAGAGGATTTATTTGACTTGAAACATAGTACTTACCTTGGCCATCGCTGTTACGTCATCTTGTTGAAAGCCCTGTAACACGTTTTTTATCCAATTCGTCCTCTTCCTTGGCAAATAAGTAACAATTCTCAAATTATACCTTTCAGGCGTCACTATGCAAACACAGCTTGCCATGTTGTATAGGGAAGCTGAGCTTTTGCATAAACGAACGTCCATAAATACCGAACTTCCATTAACCCTTGCCTCTGAATGGGAAAATGCTGAATTTCCTTGGTAAATGACTCCAATGTTTCTTTTCGAAATAGGTGATGGCCTGACTGTAGTAAAGTAGATAAACACGGCGCCAAATATTGTGGAATAATGCCTAAAGAATGCGTTGAACATGTCGAGAGGATTTGCAATAAAATATATCACTTCTTAGTTAAACAATCCTTGTTCCTATGTTGACCTTAGAAATATCCCGGGCTTAATTCCTAAAGGCGTTTGAACATGTGTTTGCTCTCCGTAAATTGCATTTTAACTTTGACTAAAATAGACATGCTTTCATAGAAATGAAGATGCATCCAAAGCAGCAGCAACGTTACAGAAAAGTTTCCTCCTAACTGGTCTGAGAGACTTAAATAATCGTCTGTTCTTAAGATAATGTCCTTCCAGCAGCAATACTGTTGAGGTACATGCATGTTATGAATCTTATTTCAAACTGGTGCTTTGTTTGTGATAACTTTGTGGTGGCGGAGTTTGTATGGTACATTGGTAAACTCATTCGCTTTGCACAGCATTCATCTTATTTGAAACACCTTTGTTGAATATCATTCTGCAAGGAGAAAGGAAAAGTTATCATATTATTTCTATTCACCACCATCTGCTTAAATAGCATTAAGTTCTTGAGCTTAGTTTCTCCAACAACAACTGCTCTTCAATTTCTGTTGTTTTGTAAACTTGGCTCGGTGCGCTGACATTACATGGAATAAAAAAAATTACCATGACAACAAATTATCAAGATCGCTTATCTTGATACGATTATATGAAGTTCGCTTAAAAACTTTGCAGGGTACAATTGTTGAAAAATGAAAGTTAAAACCTAGCATAGACATATAATTAATAACGGAAGGGCTGCATTATAAGTTATTTATCATAAAATATAACACTCGGACGCAGTGGGGACAGCGCAATGACTGGTACCATTGACAACCCTTCTATTTGTGGTGTCATTGTTGAAACCTTAACAGAATGAGACCACTTGGTAGAGACTACATTTATAACTTACGTTAATGATGTTGCAGTCAATGCAGGTCAACTCCACAATAGCCGAACAAGCAAGAATGATTTGATTTACCAAACTCGTTGATATTCTAAGGAGAGAGAGTAGGATTTTCTTACAGCAGATACGAATAGAAATCGTCATACACAATACAAATAAATTTGATAAAATATACTACAGTGTTTTGAAAGTGTTAAAGATATTCTAGAATACAATTAATAATAGGGTACAATTTTACCCTCAGTCGTAACCAAAATAAACAAGAAAACTAGCGCTGTCAGTTTATATTAAAATAGAAGATGTGTTTTCCTTGACAATTTTGAAGAAGTTTGGTAATGAATAAAAAATATCCTTTCACTTACCGATTGCAACGTGTCTCATTTTGAGAATAAGAGTTAATGAAAATTATTTACGTCTGTGATTTCCTTATTTATTGTATGAACTCTCTGATTCATCTGAAGGTTTATAGAACCTCATTGATGTCTATTGGCTGAGGCGATATTGCAATCATGCGATGTTTATAGACTCAATTTGACAGTCACTTCGGAAGCAATCAAGTTGAATGAGAAGACACTGTTTACAGGTCGAAGAAGTTAACAGACCCCTAAAAGTCAGTAAACTGCAAGTGTCGATGGTGCTTCCAGCCTTATACAGTGACAAAAAGTATTTTCCCCACCCATATTACTGTTTCTTACACAAACTGCTATGTCAGTGAAGCATACTATCATATTCAAATGCACAGTGATTCCTGAACGTGCAGTTGTGCATTAATATGTTGTGGCTTACGTTAGAATTAACTCATATTTGTGTATTATAAGAAGATGTCTTCATGTTTTTGTGTTTATTGACAGCTTTCAAAGAATAGAAGATTTTTCGACCATTCGCCGATATGGTTGTATAAAATATCAATTTATGTTTCATGGCTTCCTAATGTAGAACCTACGCACATAGATGTTTGTCAGCTTCTTTTACGTTTTGTACCAAATTGCTGTGAAATTCCTTTAGGACCCAAACAGTTTGTTCAGGGGTTTCCGAATAGAAATCCTGAACTTATTTATCGTGGATAAAGGCCAGATTTCCTCAGGTACAGGGAAGATTCGTTTGTTGTATTACACTTGGAATTGGATGAGGACATTACTTTTTAGGTTATGGTAAACTCTTATATATGCTACAAGAATTTAGAAGCTACTATCAAACGGTTTGATAGATCATCCAGGGCTTCCTACAAGAGATAAATTGGTAACATTTACTGAGAATCTTGAGTATAAGGGCCTATCAACTTGACTAGAGATAAAAAAAAGCGGTGCTTGTAAACAGATGGTGAGGAAAACGAGTCCAAAACAACAGAATCGATCTTTGCTACATGATGAATGCCTTTCTCCCGTGACACAAGGATGAAATGGTTACATTCTGTAAACAGCAGAACAATGTTACACTTCTAGAAAAGGTACATCGCTCTCTTTTGAATACGAAATTGTTTGCATTCAAGAATAGATAAATCATTTTCCCTCTAGCATCTCTTAGAAAAAGAGGCTCCAAAATCTGCAAGTACTGTATGTGGTAATACACTATGATATGTGCTTGAAAGCTACTAGCTTCAGAGAGACGCTGCGTGGATGGCTGCAACTTTGAATGCGGTATGCTGTAAATAATACTTGTTGTTATAGATGGTCGTAGAAACTAGATTTCAGAGTACCAAAAATATTCTGCATTGAAATATAACTCTAAACATTCGAAGCTTCAATAATTGTTGTGTAAGATTTCGTATAATCTATACAGTTACTATTAACAATGAGCACTTTTCTTAGATTAGGACTTATTATGCATTTTTTTTTAAAAAGTTTGGGATTTAACTAAAGTTTTTAAAAAGTAACTAGGCAAGTAATTTTTGTGCCCACGAAAAGCTGCGATGGTAGTTAGAATTTTATGCTTGGTATTTCTACAATGTTTCTCTTACCACAGGAACAGTCAAAGACGCTTTGCATAACAATTCTACTTGTCTGTGTATGTCCATTATAAAACATTTCATTTCAGCCTTCTTCTTACATCATCGTTAGGTTGTAACAATCATGATCTGATCCCTACTATTCAAGGAAAAGTATCCCTGCTTAAACTAGATAATAGTTTTTTCTTTTTATTGACATTTTGTACCGAGATTCTCCTGACCACGTGATCCTAACAACGTTTAAGTTTAAATCTAGATTATTAGACCAAAAGCTTGGCTAACTTCATACTTCTTGCTTATTGTTTTATGCTGCTTTAATATGCTCTGTTGTTGCATTCTTTGCTGCTTCAAACAAGATTGTGATTTACGTTTTGTGTGTTGATTTTTTTATAAACTGAAAATAAAAAGCGGTGAAATGTTCTCAGTACAAGTTAAATATGATCCATAGATGTCAATGCTACTCTTTCCAAAGTGAAATTTTAAGTTTACATTAAGATTTCCTTTGTTTACTTTGAAATCTAATCATACTTTGTCTTTCTCCCGTATGTTTTCAGAACTTAACTTAGTAAGAAATCGGGTAGATGTTAGTTCACAAATACGCCTCCTATACTCAACCAGATCTTCGTTGTGACATTCAATAACCAAGTAGTCAAAACATCAATAGGAAGATAACGAAAATGGTTTTTCTTGACCAGTGTTTGCACCTGTCCGTTTACAAATTTCCTGCGATAACAACATTTCCATTGCTGACGAATATAACGGCAGGTTTACTACGAGCCTTTATCATGGAAAGTACATAAGGCCCTATCGTGAACCGTATTGTAGATACGATTATTCGATACATGGTTTTGAATTTGAAAAAGGGCGCAGTTATCGTAGGTAGAGAATAACAGAATGTTCCAAACTGTCAAAGGGGGGGGGGGGGGGGGTTGGC
>JAAAKL020012517.1:0-12985 GCA_010016065.2 Carybdea cf. marsupialis auct. non (Linnaeus, 1758)
CAGTACTCGTGACTACACTTTTTGGTAATTGGAAACAATGAGAAGCTCGATCCAGTCTTTTTTAGAGATCAGTGGTTACATGTCTTTTAATTTGTCCGATCAGCAACATCACAAATAAGAATGCCATTTACATTATTCTTGATTGCATATTTAAACCACAACCCACAAGAGAAGAACTTGACATCTACTATCCTGAACAGGTTACAAAACCCCAAACTGCTAGCTACATACACTGATCTCCAAAAATATTGGATCAGCCATCTTCCGTCTCAAAACGAGAACAGTTCTTGCGCGCCATTTTAGTCCCCATCAAGGTCTCTTTATATAACAATAGATCTTGGTTCCATAAAACTAGTTTATAAACAATATCATGTAACACTGCGGACTTTCTCGCGCAATATTAACTTTTAGAGGCTAGCACTCGTGACCACGCTTTTTCGCTGCTGGAAACAATGGGAAGCCCGATCCAGCATTTTTAGTAGGTCAGTGGTAGCATACCAATTGCTACCATTCTACAAATGGGTGGGGAGGGTCAATTAGTATCGCTTCCAAGAGTAAATACTCTCAAATTAATAATATTAAGGTTTGATTTCGATAGTAGGCCCTATTGCTATGAATGCATACGTGTTGGAGTAAGGTTTGGGTACGACTTACGGCAGCCCCTCAGCCCCCACTGAAAATGAAAGGTGGGGAGGGGAGCTGAAAGTGCCATACTACTACAAGATCTGATATCAGTGCAATGGCATTCTATCGCATTGAAAAAATGACCCTTCGTTTGCAAGTGAAATTTGAACAATAAATGCAATTTGAAAAATTGATCTCAAGACAAAAAAGAGGCAATAAGGACCAGAAAATAAAGATGGCTTCTAAAACTATTCTCTTTATGCATTAAAGAATAATCGCGAAATTAAATTTTGATAATCGCAAAAAGAAAAAGGTTAAAATTTTTCTCCCCTATCATTTTGAAAATCTAAAACAGTAAACATGAAATAAATGGTAAGAAAACACTTCTGATTCGTAATCGTAGTAAACTAACGGGGATCAATCGGGAGCTACTTTGTGTAAAATAGTTTCGCCATCCTCACATCCAGTAATACATGTGAGTAAAAGAATGCAGCTTACAATTACTTAATGTGTTAGAATGGCTTTTTACCTTGGCACCTTTGATTCCCTTCTGGCCTTTACGTCCCTAAGTGCAACAAAAACGAAACAACAGAAACGAGGTTAGAAAATGAGCGTAAACTCGACCGTGCGACATACGTTGTCTTGTAATATGAACAGTTCGGTCCAGGTTTGGTGGATCAAAAACGTTTCTAATGGGCATACATCAGTTAACTGTTGTACCTTGAACGCTCTATGCGCAAATTTTCAGGAGTCAGAATCGTAACTAGGTAAAGCAATGAAAATTGCAATTGGAATCACCAGCCTAAATGGCAGTAACACGAACGTCGTCCTCGGGACATGATGCAATTTATGGTGATAATTAATAACAGATAATGGGGTAGAGGAAGATTGGAACAACTAGGGCTAGCACGGATTAAAACTAGATAATGAACAAAGAAAAGAACACATAGCAATGAGATCACCATTTTTGTGCACGATAACATAAACCGTTGATTAAATCATCAGCTTTGCACATGTCAGAAAATTTGGAATATTCCATGTGACGTTACACAGGCGCACTATTTTATTTATTCTTATATGAGGCATACTCAATTTCGAGCGTAGCCTATTTCCCAGGCAGAGTGAGCAATGTGTTGGGGAGAGAGCACATTTACAGGGGTGGTCTCCCGTTGCCTTCCCCACCCGATAATCTTTATATCGGGCTAGGCTGAGTTCACTATTGCCAGCAAATATTACTTCAACCCTACCAGGTAATACTCTGTGTAGTTACATGAGTACTTACTTCTCTTCCTCTGTCTCCTGTTGAACCTCGATCACCTTTTAATCCGACTTTTCCCCTGTCACCCTGAAAAGGGCCATTAAAAGACGTCATATAGTTGCTCCTAAAGAACGTTACAAACTGTGAGCTGTCCACATACTACGAACGATATCATATTACCACCACCACCACCACCACCACCACCACAACAACAACAACAATAATCTTTTTAAAACTTGGGATATCTATTTCGTGATACCAAAGTAATATTTGAACACTTGCAACGGACAATTGCATATTCAAACGATAAATAACAATGATAATGGTGATAACAACTCATCAGCTTTGGTGAAAATAACTCATCAGCTTTCAATTTACTCTCCTTTTCCTTTCATGCTTCTACATATCTTTTTGTTTTCTTCGTCAGTAACACTTGCTAAGCAAAAGAACTTGTAACATCAACACCAATTTAATATATTTAGCCTTAGCTCTCTGGGTGAGATCCGGCTGTCTGTTCGTACGTAACAGATATCAAAGAGTGATAGAAATAATAATGATAATATTAACTATTCTTTTTATTTAACTACTTTCTTTCCCCTTCCATTACTTTCATTTTCTGGGGTTTTTTCTTAATATGTTGAATATGTTTGTACTGTTATTGTACCAATGTATAGTAAATATCCACTCCTATAAAATCTTGCTGTCCCCGTCGTAATGTTGAAGTTTATTTCTCTGTAAAGTTACAGAATAAATATATGGTACTGAAGTCTAAAAAAGAAATAAATAATAATAATAATAATAATAATGATAATAACAATAATAATAATAATAACTTAGCCCAATAGTTCTCAGTGTGGGAACGAGGGTGCTCCCTGGGGTCCGTGAGAAACGAAATTAAGATATTTGATTGGTTACTTCTCTCCAAATATTTGTGTGTCTTCACAACTCGTATATCAATTATTAAACTTGTCTGATAAATCTTGAAATTTAAATAACAACACGTCAAGCTTGACAAACAATCTAAAAAGGTCGACCTCTGCTATTCATCGGTTGAGGAGGACAACAAGGATATTCATCATCAAAAGTGGACCACATGACAACAAAGGTTGCCAATCACTGCTTAAGATAAGAAGCTTCGATCTGGGCGTTTTAGTTTTTATACATCCTTATCCTTTATACAGATGGTGCTTTGATGTTTTAGATCGCGTCGTAATAAATCTCACATCAAATCAAAATTGTGTGATGCCTGATTCAAGGTAACAGACCTAGCTGCATACTTTAAACTAGCTGTTGGCTTTAGATATACATTCCGTAGTAGAATAACCAATACATTTGGGAGGGACACTAGAAGGTATGCATTTGCAAATAGCAAAAACACATCTCGGCCCCTGCAAATCTTTTTCCTTATATGTGTGTCGTTACCCAGTTATACCAATTACGGTTGTTGAGGCAGAAAAACTTTACGCACGTGGAGAAACAGAAGGATATTAATTTTGAGCGGGAATTGGCAACATTGAAATAGATTAGCTTCTTGAATCAATCTCGTTTTACTGTTCCAGATGCTATAACCAAGAGATGGGCCAACATTCAAGTCAAGATGGGTATAAGCCTTCTGGCAGAGCCTATAACTAGCCATTCGCGACCGGTTTCATCAATATCAACACCTAATTATTGTATAAACATGATGTTAATCACCCAGAAGACTCCCTTAAGATACGAGGAACATGGTTCACACGCTTTACCTTGATTCCTGTTGGCCCAGGAAATCCTCGATCTCCCTGTGCAAAGGAAGAAAAAAACATCTCTTATAACGGAGATAAAAGCGTCTTTCAATTTTCTATTAGCATTGTTGTCTAGGTGTATATTAAACAAGGGCGTGGCCTCATACTTGGTAGGTAGCTGAAACTGACAGACCTCTTTCAGAGGGAATTGGTAGCAATATATTTTTTAAACCTAAGAAACAATCGTAACACATTGCTTCCAAGATGGCGGTGCAGTCTCCAACTACGAGACTTAGTGAAAAGTAGGAATCTGACATGTTCAAAAATACTATTAACTGAGGAGGAGAGAATAAATGCCAAATCCCGAGTGAAATAACCCATTAAAGTTCCAAATGATACTTATGGCTCAAATTAAATTTAAATGCAAGCATCTACGAGAAGAAAGGGCGGTTTCTATGGCATGTTCCCAACAGATGAACCTGTAGTTTCTTACCGATTTTCTTATACAGTATTAGTTCTTATCACTGCGTCCCTCCTATAAGGGCCCCATCACTAACAGGCACATCAATGGCCCTTTAATAGGTCCTCCACATCTGCTTTTTTATATTTTACTATCATCTTACAAGAACTGCACCATGCAAGCATACTTTAACAAGGCAGCAGAAATGGGCTGATAACATTCAACAGAAACTATTCTACTACTGTATACAATTTTCATGCAAAAACAGTTGCTTTAAATATTTGTTTCCTTTGTCACAATTTCAAATTAACGCAGTTACGTCGTAAGCGTCACTCAACTTCTTCAGCCTTATCTTTGCCCATGGGTTTAAGTTAATGATAAGTAACAAGGTAAGCTAAATTTTCTAGCGAACATTTTTAGTTACCTTCACTCCTGCTACTGTTGCTGGTGTATCTCCTGGTTCTCCCTGAAAGACACAAACAGAAAAAGAGAAATTCATGATCGTATACTTTCGAGCTGGTAATGAGAGTGCATTATATTTGTTAATGGTGTAAATGGAGCTAAGGGCCTCAATTCAAGTTCGGTAAACCCATGTAATCAAAATATAGTAATCCTAATAAACCGTTTCTCAATGGAGAAAGTGAACTCCTGTTCTCAGTGATAATAACACTCCGCTGAGTCGATTATATTGCTAAAGGTAAACTGAGTTGATAAAAGATAGACCTTTTTTAACTGACTGAATTTAGTTACGAACACGTATAAAAGTCAACTTTGTATCAGATAGTTACGTACGCATCATCCATGCATGCATCCATCCATCCATCCATCCATCCATATAAATAGATACATGCGTACATACATGTACATATACATACCATACATACATACATACACACATGCATTTATACATAAATACATAGCTGCTGCTTTATGCTATGCCCACTGTGCGTGCTCAGTTTGAGTACTGTGGCATGGTACCTAAAGAATTCTTCAAACTGCCTTGTAGCAGCGTTGCCAGCTACATAGTAAAAATCATGTCTCCACCAATGGCCTTATTACTGTCTGCAGATTGAGTACATACATACATATAAAAATATACATGCATGTACCAACGCATCCATGCATGCATGCGTGCATGCACACATAGATGCATACATACATAAATACATGCATACATGTTTCGTTTGTCCCCTTAACTACCAATAAATACGTGTATAAAGTACAGACCAAGAAACATACATTTATAGCCTCCTTAACAACAATGAATACTCCCGTGTAGAACAATGGACTAAGCATTCTACTTCGAATCTTCGAGCACTTGAAACATGATATAAGATACATATAAATAAAAAGTGTACCTTTAGACCTGGGTTTCCGGAGAATCCCTGCGAGAAAACATAATAGAAAATACAAATTTAGGCATGAGAAAAAGGGTTGAAAACCTTCTTACATAATACCCACAGAGACTTCCCCTTCAGGTAAGACGAAACAAAGCAACTAAAGACTTAAGAGGAAGCAAATGTGAACAACAGGAAGCCAGACTGATTTGTTCATGAAAATTCCGTGATAGCTACAGGTTTACCCGATTAACTTTACAAAAATGTCCAGACAAAACCACTTCACCGTGATCAATGCCTAAATAAAATTGAGATACCATAAAAATGTAAAACCCAAATTCATGGTCTGAGTCCTATTTTAAGGTAAAAAAGAGTTCTCTATTTATACCCAAATCAAAACAAATTAATGATTAAGTGCCAAATTCCTTGATGACTCAACTTCTTTTTGCGACATAGAGTCTTGAAGATTTCTTTTACAATTCTTGGTTCTTTTTAGGTTGGTTCTACGCCCTACCCAAAAGTCGAGAATAGCAAACATTAAATCTTTACAGAAAAATGGGAAAAAAATTGTAATAGCCTATAATCAGTTATGTTATCATTAGGCATCTCCAGCTAACTTTTGGTATACCAAAATTATAATCAAAGAAAATGTAGAAAAGGACAAAATAACAAAGTGCTCATAATGTGATATTGATATATAATCGTTTACACAAGAAAGTACTATCGTTACATCAAGAAAAATCAATCAATTTACAATGATTTCAACGAGGCATCAGAATGAAAAGTTCCAGAGAAAAACAAATACCATTTCGGCGATACACACCCTAGAAACGCACAGTAACACTTGCACTACGTTAAGTACAATCGTAAGCCCCTGCCAACGCATCATCCAACGTATACACCTCCTGACTGATTTTTAAGAGTTAAACTGGAACGTAAAGCAAAAGGGCTAGTTTACAAAGGTACCAAATCGGGGCAAGGGGTGCCTTACCTGTTCTCAGGTGAAGACTAGGCACGATAATAAATACAAAAAAAACAACACCTCAAGTTTACAAAGCTGCGTTTCCCTTTTACAATTGATAGGTGCAATCAAATTACGTTAAATCCCTTGAAGATTCATCAAACAACTGGCAGCAGTCGCCTTGCTCAAAAATTGAAGGTGCTTGATTGCGGATATTTTTTACTACTTTTGCTAATATCTAGCCGGGCACACGTTCAGTATTTTACCTTAATTTAGTGTAGGATCATTGATGTGCCTTAACCTCTTGCACAAGAATTTCAGATTCCTTCGAAACTCTTAACAAAAAGTTGCTACTTACGCGTGGTCCAGGTCTCCCGGCGGTTCCAGGATCTCCAGCTGGTCCTCTGTCACCCTGAATTGCAAAAATTAATGAGAGATTTATAGTCAATAGCAAGTCTGCGCTGCATTGTGGGGTAGTAGTAGTGACTGTCCTCATTCTGCTCTCAATTTGATTTGCAGCTGCAGTATTACACAACATTGGCGTTACCATTAGAAAAACATCGAGGAGGTGGGAAAGCGGAGAGACAGCGAAAAATTAGAAAACAAAGACAGCAAACGCTTTAGCGGCCGCCCTCCCAATCCACTGTTTTAGCCTCTGCATACCACCTTCTTACGCTTAGAAATACGTCTAATGAAACAACCAGGAAACCGATCATAGAAACTATTATTATACAAAGGAAATGAGAGATAAATCAATCAAAGAAATCACGTGGATTTCTACGGCCTCGTCCCGACCAGACCGAGAGACATGAAAGCTACCAAATTCCCACTTCAAAGCTGATGCCATGTTTTGGAAACCACAACCAATCATCAAATTCAAGTTTCAACTCCTCCCCACTCCCCTCCTCCCGACTGTTATAATCAACCTCAACAAACGGCTAATATGCCTCTTAACTCAACCTTTGCAGGGATTGGAAATTCGATAACAAATATTTTAAACCGGACCTGTCTCACCCAGAAACCTACCACCTTCACCGTTATTTATACTATCGAAATAGGCACTACCCTCAGCAGTGGTTTTTCGTATTCCGATAAAAATGGTGGTACTTACTTTAGTTCCGTTGCAGCCTGGCAAACCTGCTTCACCCTTTGGTCCTTCTTGTCCAGGAAGACCCTACAAAGACAAAGCGACACAACTCATAGGTATCAATGTTTCTAGACATACAATGTTCCGATCCTGCTACGCCTTACGCTGTTGGTGCTCACGCTGTTGGTGCTGACGATAGACATGCAAACGTTTTCACATTCATAAGTCTGTCTGTATTCCACATCCCATTTAGTTTACACCAGTTTTAATCCTCGTCTTTAATAAGAATACCCTTGTTGCTCTTTATCTTTGTTTTATCCTGGGAAGGAAGGGGATGCGCAGAGAAGTCGAAATCTTATTCTCCGTCTCTGGACCCATACCAGCGCGGGATGACGATTATTGTTATTATCATTATTATTATTGACAGGAAATAAATCGCTTACAACAAAACAAACGAAACCGGCCTTGTAAGCGTTACAGCTTCTAAAGTATAAAGTGTAAAATATTCTACAGAGATCCAAAGGCGCCTGCATGATGGGGACGTTTTCCCCTAGAAAGTGCTAACCATTAACTACGTTGGTAAAACTGCCAACGATTTTTCCTTCACAGAGACTTTGTTCATGCACCTTGCAAGTAATTCTTCTAAAGCCCGTTAACCAATCTCTGAAGCACCCAACGCATGCAAGTCGAGAGGGCTCTGACCACCCAATAAAATAGGAAGTGTCTTAGATACAACCTACAGCAATACTGTCTCTACAAATATTCTACACACTGTTTTATATAGAAAGAAAATGGGAAGTGTGATATAATCTCAGATACAACCTACAGCAATTCTTTCTATCAAATATTCTTAGCACTGTTTAAAATGTCCTGATACAAAAACCTTGGTAAGCACGAACCGAAAGAAGAAATCCTATTTCAAGACTCAGCCTCGGGCTTCATGTTCTTACTGTGGTTTGATAACCACAAGAGTTTCATGAATTCTTTCAAATCTCTTAAACTACTTCAGGAAATTGTTTATTACGATTATCACAGAAACACACAAAGTGGGTACTTACAGGAATTCCAGCAGTACCAGAAAGCCCAGGAACACCAATTGGACCCTAAAACACGAAGACAATATCTCATTAACAGTCTCCTCTTTTGCCACATTAATGCCATGGGGCAATTCCCTCCAAGGTACCTGTGGCTCTTCCTGATGGGGAAACCACCCTACGACTCCGTAATAGAATAAAACGTTAATGTGCCTCAAAATCGCCACACTCCGAATGTATAGTCTACAAAAACAATGCTTAAAGTTGCTCCTTCTTGGTGAACTTCTTCTCTATTTTTTTAAACCAGTACGTGGGTTATGATTGGATGACCACAACAAAACGAGAAAAGGGAAACCCCCGAAAGCTTCTGTTAGTAAGCCAACTCAGTCAAGCTCCTATATTAGATTTGCCATTATTATTTCTCTGCCTTCAATCAGCATAATTTGTTGGGACAACTGGTTAACCAAAAATTAAAATGACTTCGATTTTAACGCAAGTTTTATATTTTGACCACATAACTAATATCGTCACGATTTCAATAAAACATGGCGGTGAATTGCAGCCCTTTTCGAAACATAGCCAAGCCCTACGCATCATGAACTACGACTTAGTAGTCTTACTTTAGATTTGAATATCGAATTATCAATAGCTACTTTTCTATTGACCACAGTGCAGCCTCAGGGAAAACATTATTCGGAAATCAATTTTCCCCGGCATATTTACCATGGAGAAGCAGGAAAATATACCAGGGAGAACTTTACCGGGGTCAATCTTTTTGGGTGTAACTTTCAGCAGAGGAATTTCTACAGGGGTCAATCTCATTCTCGCGGGGGGGGGGCACTTCTACAGGAGTCAATCTCATTCTCGCAGGGGGGCATTTCTACAAGGGTTAATCTTATTCTCGCGGGGGGCACTTCTACAGGGGGCAATCTTCCGGAAGGAATATCTGACGGCAATTCTCCGGAGTCAATTTTCCCGGAGGCGTCATCTCTGGATGCGAATCTCCAGGCGGGGAAGGGCGATTCTCCTATCAGGAACCAATAAATACAAGTATTCTATGGCACAAAACGCGTTACAATTCGCTGTTTCTATCTGCAACTGCAGCTGAGACATAGAAAAAGAAATAAACTAAAACACTTACCCTAGACCCCTTGGGCCCTCTGTCTCCAAATTCACCTTTAAGTCCCTAAGATACCAAACAAAAAATTTCGATACAATGCTGTGGTCCACTAAAAATTTAAATGTTTTTTATCCATGTGCCAAACCCTCTCTTCGTGAGTGGAGATTCGTTCAATACACATCTCTTAACAAAAACAAATTGATTATTTGTTACGTTAAAAAATTATCCATCCCTTTCTGTTCAACGAACAACATCTAGAAACGAGTTATGCGATAAAAAGTAACGAAGAAATTACCTCAATATTAAATATCTTACACGAGTTAATCAACAAGCTTGACCAATCGGTACGTTAAGCTAAGAAAATTCTTAACAATTGTATGGTAGATAAATAATACTGGATAAAATAAAAGATACAATTTGAGACACAATAACCATTTTGACAAAAAATGGGTGCCAGTCTCTCAATCAGAGATCCCTGATGAGCAGTGGACCCTCAGCTGTAAAAAGCGCGTTAGAGGGTTATTAGATATGAAAAAAAAATTTCACACTAAGCAGTGCTGTGGCGAGGGGGGTTGGGGACATCTCCCCACTTCTCCTGAAAGTCTATCATGGAATTTGTCCAAAACTGACAACAAGTATTGGGTTTGTTTCGTTGAAAGTGTTGTATTTCACGAAAGTGCTGTAAGTTACGTAAGCTATCTCTCAGCTCCCTATGAATTGTTCTTTATTTATGTAAGCTTAATTGAGTTAATTGCAGTTGCTTGTTGTTCACTATGAAAGTTACACAATAAAGTCCTCTCTCTCTCTCTCTCTCTTGTTTATCCCCTTCTACTTTACTGCGCTAGCTCTGTATTTCAACATGTTTAACTATGATTCCAGTAGTTCACAGTTATGACTTCTCATTATGACGTAACTTGTTTTTACTGGAAGGGAGAACCGGATAGGAAACAAATGTAAGGAACAAGAGCTTAGTATTGCTTAGATTCGCCCTGCATAAGATAAGGTGAGCAGTTACTGCTGCCGCAATTTTGCTCTTTCAATTGTTTTAAAACTAGGCATGGTTTCTTGGTAACTGCATGTGCATGTCGCCTCCTCTCCAGTTTGAGACAGCTGGTCATGCAAATATCTGAACCCTATATTAAAGGTATCAGATTAAATAATGTTTTATGAACTCCTTACCTTCTGCCCTTGTAAACCTAGTGGTCCCTCTGGTCCAGTGAACCCCTAAGCGATTGAAAAAATAAAGTAACGTGTTAATCATAAAAATATAAATTCCATCAAGGAATTAACAAGCTCATTTTTAAGACGCATTGAGACACATAGGCCCATGGGCTTATATAAAAGGTTTCATTGTATACACACAAAAACACCTCAAATTAATAATAAATATGATACCAACAAAGAAAAGTAAATGTAGCGGATACTGTAACCAATACAACAGAAGATAACGAAGAGGAAAAACTACGAAAACAAAGCAAAGAAATGTTTGATGAAAGTCGATTATAAGGAACGGTGAGCGGATAGAAAAACAAAACGAAGAACAGAAAAAGGAAAATGAAGATAATAAGAGACTGGATAAGAAAATACCTAAGTGGTATATAGAGCATCAATAGTACGATAAAAAGATAACAAGAATCGTATAGAAGAAACCTGTGAAGAAGTAAAATTGACGATTTACTGGAGGTAGACTGTCCACTCGACTCCAGTCCCTCTACATTTTAATATGGATCACAAATACTATCACTATACCTTCGTTTTCATCGTTTATTGTTTTGCTTACGTTTCCAAGAAATAAAATGTAATGAAAACAGGAAAATGGGGGAGCAGGGCAAAGGGTGAGACCAGGCATTAAGCTATCATCTTAACTTCTGGGGAAATCTTATTTAGGGACAAATACATTTGTTAACAGAAGCTTATTAACCAACGAAGAGTGCGAGCACTATATGTATTTAATTGGCGATATTCTGAAGAAGGCAAGTACTCGATGCGAAGTTTTCTTCTCGCTGCGTGCCTTGAAGAGACAACCGTTACCAGTTGTTTGGGAACCTTGCCTACCTCCAGTCCGATTTTCCGAGCGTAAGAGACCCCAACTACAACTAAACGTTGAAAGGGTCGTGCGGGTCTTAGCATGACACAAGATTTCGAGTGGAAGTATTTTTAATTTATACTTACTGGTAGACCCACTGGCCCTCTGGGTCCTGGAAATCCAACAGATCCCTAAAACAAACAAAGGGGCATAAATTAATACAGATGACATTTACGCAAACGATACTTATCCTGATTTCCCTTTCACACGACGTTTGTCGACTTCTGACCAATGAAAATTCCAATGAAGGCGTTTCAACAACATACTATTGGGTGAGTACCAAGATAATTTGGAACGGGGAGGGCGCCAAAGGGCAAGAGATACGAAATCACTTTTGTGGGTGTCTGGGGTCCTTCCTAAGAAAGTTCGAAATATAAAAGTTCTTAAAATTTGTAAAACGATCTATGATTTCGCAGAGGTTGGTTTTGGCCCCATGTCGCAACCCCCCATGAAGGACACTGTTACAATGGATTCCGGTCATACAGACTTTAAGCTGATCCATAGTGAGATAAACGGTGCAATTAACTAGAGGATACTCGTTAATCACGACCGAGAGTTGCGGATTACATCTCCCCGTTTCTTTCCCTACGCTACTTCCTCTCTGCTGTTTTAAAATCCATACAAAGCAAAACATCTTCATCTCCATAACAAACCAACGATTGCTTCGATTACTTGTGACGTAACGACGTCATGATGAATCTGTACACCTGGTTTAAAGTCGGCTTCAATAAAGAAGCAGTAAAGCATCATAGTAAGACATTAATATTATCATGGATTACGATTACAGTCAAATTCAAGAGCAAGAAATGGTTTTATATTAAAAACAATCATAACGTTGAACATACCCTGTCTCCTTTCATTCCTATGCAAACATTCCTGCACGATGCACAGCCGACGCCAGTACATCTCTATAAAAAAATAATAACATTAAAAATGCGATTACGAAAACGAATAAATTACATACTGCACATATGGAACCTAGATAAGAGAAGTGCTTATAGGGTAACCCCCCTTGACGTTTCCCTTTCACCTTGAAAATAGACAAATAAAAATATTCCAAATAGAAGATCTTCAAGCGCATCGATCGTTCTTTAAACCCCTTCAACCCCCCCCCCCCCCAATGCTGGTAACAGTGAAAAAGGCCTACTACATAGCGCAAACATAACAGAAAAAGTAGAAGAAGTAGAAGTAGTAGTAGTAGTAGTAGTAGTAGTAGTAGTAGGAGGAGTAGTAGTAGTAGTAGTAGTAGTAGTAGTAGTAGTAGTAGTAGTAGTAGTAGTAGTAGTAGTAGTAGTAG
>JAAAKL020012518.1:0-12985 GCA_010016065.2 Carybdea cf. marsupialis auct. non (Linnaeus, 1758)
TTTTTAAGATCGTAGGTCTTTCCACAGACAAATTAAGAAGCCTAATGTCTTCCTTGAGTATTTCGCAATTCAGAAAGTAAGGTCTTTTTATTGTTACAGTTTCAAAGGAATTTGACCTTTTGGGTGGCAAAGTAAGAGGGGGGGGGGGGAAGTTTCATATAGGCCTTTCTGCTACACTCTTGGCTGAGTGCCTGGAAGTACCTATATTTTTTCCCAAATGCCCCCCAACTCGAGCGCTGGATCCGCCCCTGTCTGTGGCCTATACAATGTACTTGTACTAGCTGTTGATACTCGGATACAATGTGTGCAATTGTTTCATCCGCATTTCCATTCTGTCGTTTTGTTGTAAATGATGTTCTTTACAGAAATCGTTCTCTCTGCTTGCACTTTCGCTGCCAATAAAGTGCTCGCGGATGCTTTGCATAATCCTGCATGTTTCCAGTTCTTATCCTTGTCTATTAATTTTTTTTTGTTGCGGCAACTGTTTGCCTACGCAGCAATTTATCTATCCGCCCATTTTTTACAGTTCTTTATTCTCTCATTTCCATACTTTTGGGTCTTTGATCTTATTTGATCTTAATATTTCTTCCTTTTTAACCGATCTCATTATTTCATGGGCATTGTTAAGTACACACCAGCCAAGACTGTTCTCCTCAATTTACACAGTCAATTCAGCTCCAATCAAATACCTGCCTCAGTCCTGCCTTGTTATTATCATTATTTTTGTTGTTATCATTACTCTCATTATTTGTAGTATTCCCTCACAAAAGACTGCTGGAATTTCTTCCCAGATATAAGGCTATCTTCCTATATCATCCCACCGACTTTCCACGTGATCTTTTTCCACTACACCTTCCGGCACATGTTCGTACCACTTGTTAGCACCTTTATACACAAAGCGCAGTGCAGGATCTTCGCTACTCTCCCGTACTACCAATGTTTGTATTGCTTTCCTGCAGACATTTTACATGTGATAAAATATGTGCTACAGTCTCATCTCGTTCCTTACAAAATAAGCACTTTCCATCAATCTGTTCACTATCAATGACCTTTCTAATATATCGAGTTCGTAATGCTTGTTACTGAACAGCCATTAACTAACCTTCAGTTTCTTTCTTTATGCCACCCTTTCTTTAGCAGTCCCAACTTCCTAACCTTCCTAACCCCATGAAATACTCTTTTGCAGTCTTCAATTCTGTATCCTTAAGCCCTTTAGATTACAACACTCAAAGATACTTGTACTCTGTTTCTACAGCAACCCCCGTCGTCACTTCCCCACTCGGTACCTATATTCCTTGACTCCTGCTTTATTTACTTTCCTTCATGATAAGTAGGCCTACCCCATAGTTCTCGATTCCGAATGACACCCCAATAACCTCACTGTACACTATTACCATGTTGATCAATGCATCTAATTGTTTTTCCAAACTCCCAAACAATTTCAAATCATTTATAAACACTAAAGGATGTACCATCGATTCCTCCCAAAATGATACCCAGCATTAGCTTGTCTAAGCAACTTTGACAATTGTATCAATGCTAAGATGAAAAATAATATAGACAGACTATCACCTTAAAAAATCCCATTATTAATTTTAATAAATCAATAAACGCTCTCCTCCTGCTGTTGGTGGTGTATTCCAATTTAATACTGTTAGTAATTAACCGACGTATATTATTACTAGTGGAGGTCATATTCGTACCTCTTGCTATCCACGAATGGGGCACAGATTTATGGGCCTTCCTGTAATCAATCCATCCCATTGCCAAAGACGTCTGCCTTCTTTTACCACTCCTTTACACCTTTGTATCTGTTAACAGTTGATTTTTGCTCCCTCATCATCTCTTTTACAGCCTTTTTGTTCATCTGGCAATAAATGTGACTGCTCCAAGTGTTTGTAGACCACTCCACTCAACATTCCCTTAAGCAGTCTCCATATTTGTGGCAAACAAGTAATAGGTCAGAAGTTTGAGGCTATTCTCCCGTTACTTTTATCCTTCACAATTAGGAACGTTTTGCTTTCAGCTGTTTTAACTTACTACGTGTTACACCTGGACTTAGATACGCATTTAAAATAGTCTTTATTTGAGACGAAAGAGCCGTATCGTGTTTGAACCAGTACCCTTACACACCTTCAGGGCCTGGGGCTTTACCTCTAGATACATTACTCATCTCTACAGCTCTAGTGATATCTTGCTTTTTATTTTATACTTTTGAATTTCCTCTCCACATCTTCAAGACATTTTTCACTTTTATTGTGATTTACTGCTTCACTGCAAATGTTACTCTAAAACCTTTTACTTTCATCTATCTCCGAAATGGTATCATCCTGTCTATTCCTACCCCCAATTTCATCAAAAACCTCTAATGATTATTTTGAAACAGACTATTTTGTCGATCTTAGTCAACTCTGCTCTCATGTCTCGGTATTTGTTGTAAGTCTCTGTTTCAACTCCCCTAAAATGACAACCGAACTCCTTTTTAAATGTTAGATTTCTGCGATAGTCTATTCCTCTGTTCTGTATTACTCATTTTTTCCCCTTTCATGTATTCTGGTTTACTTATATCTCTTGGTAGGTTTCTTATCTTGCTTTGAATTCTTCCTTTCCACCAGGGGACTTGTTTCTGTCTGTTTTTACTTAACTGAACACCCAAAAATTTTGCAACTACACTACCTGAAGCTGTCAAGAGATTATTTACTTCAGTAAGGGAATCTGTCTTAAAGTAAACCGCAACAACATCGATAGATCTTGTCTTATTCTTCAGATGTTTTTTATCTACTCCTCTAAGGTTTAAAATTGGAATACAGTCTTTCTTAATCAACTCTTCATGGTTAACATTCATTATCAATATTTTATTTGCTCCATGATCATCACTCCTTATTTGCTGCTTAATAGCATGAAGACCATTTGAATCTGGTATATCTGTCCCAGTTTCATCTTCTTCTCTGCTGTCTTCATCATTTGCATTCATATCTTCATATCTTCATTTTACATTTATATTCTTCTGTATCGAACACATCATCATGACCTTCTGACAAAGTATACATTTTCCTCTAAAGTTCTTCAATCTTCACATCAGACAACTATCCATTATTCCTTACAGCTAAAGGTTGTCCAGCAAGTTTCTGCTCAATCAATTCAGAATCAATTCAGAATTCAGATACTCAACATCTTTTCCCTCAAACACCGGTTACAAGGACCGCTCATAACAGGGCACTTCATTACTAGCTTGTTTAATTCTTTTGTACATTTCATTCTACTCCCACTTCTTTCAGCAGTATCTTGATTACGACCAGACTTAACGTTGTTCACGCATAGGGTACCTGCCGGGTGAGACCTTCACATGATACTCCAGCCTCCTTAACCCCATTATCTGATAAATTATCATTGGACATCACACTCATGGAAATGATGAAACTGGTGATCAGGTGAAACAAGCACCGGTGCTTTGATCTACACACTACCTCTAGAAGGGTTGCCACAGACGATTAAAGAGGCCCTCCACCCTGAAGATAGAGAAGAATAAAGCGAAATTTAAAAGTAAAGAAGACATCATGTCAGAACCCAAACCGTAGTATGGGGTAATGTAAACAGACCTTCAACCTTGCTAACATTGTGCTTACACAAAATTAAGATAATAAAGTAATGACAATAATAATCTGAATACTAGCATTAATATTTATAAATAATATCAATAACTATATACGCGTAATTAATAAATAAAAGAAGAGATTAGGCAAGAAAGCAGATAGATGAAGCAAAGGTCGCTTATCACCTTACTCTGAAACGGAAAAAAGAGTAAAGTAAAATTATATGCCAGTCTTCGCTTAATTATTACTGTTGGTATTATTACTAGACTAAACATAAGACAGTGCTGTCAAGCCATTTGCGTAGCTGACTGTCAACACTTATGGTTTCTCCTTTGATTCAAATAAGTTTCAGCTCCGAACATGGTGAGGGGTCGAATATCAGCGCATATACAGAGTATATTGTATCACTGCATCTACATCGGAGGCGGTTGAGCAATATACAATTGATGTTGTAGCCAGGGGATCTTAAGGTTTATACTGGGGTAAAGTTGTGTAGTTGGCAACTTTTATTTATATGCCCAGTTTTTGGCTGAAATTGAGAATGTTAGGATGACCTTAGTACATCATCATCATACTGGACAACGTTTGTGAGATGTTTGTAACGCTTCAAGGTCTGTCATTACATGGTACCAGCATCCCGTTATTTAATAGCAGAGAGATACGAAATGTAGATCACGTAAATTTCCAGTATTGAAGGTCAAAAATACGTATTAAAGTGGCTTTCAAAATATTGTGACCGAAATGTACGCTAACGTGATGACGTCAGATTGCCTTAAAAGGCTGTTTTATGGGTCATCGGTAACCCACGCGACTTGGTTGTAAACGAACTGGTACTAGTAAAAGTACTTTTACGCTTTTAGGCAATACAATTGCAATATTTATTGCGATGCTGCAGTTTTAGTTATAGCCCCTGTAAACATTAGTGCCTCAAGTTTGTAAAGCTGTGCCGACGTATAATTTTGGTTCAATAAATTGAGGCCTGAAAACAGCTAGACATTTCGTGTTAGTTGGGACTGAGGAGACAAACAAGCCTATACTTGTCGCCTTTTCATCAATTGTCACGGTTTGATTTTAACAGTAAACAGTATAAACATTTAAAGGCGGTATCAGGTGTATCTTGTCAATTTAGATAATAATACAGTTTCATACGATCTCACACAGATATTTGATATTTATCCTGAGCTCTCCTAAAACATAAGCGATGTTTTTCTTAGACATTTTCGTATTGAGGCAGGGAAGAGAGGTAGTGCGAGGAGAGTAGAGAAGAGATTGGAGGGAATATGGAAGATGGATACAGACATTGACAAGGTGATGATATTCCAAATAGTGGCAACACTGCAGCGTCCAGACATCGTCATGCGAAGAACAAGGATTGGCTGCGAGTCACAGGCACCTCGGAGTTAGAGCTAGAGGGTATGCGAACAGGGAGGTGTTGAAGCTCTTCAGGCAAGAGATGGGCTTTACTGCAAAGGAAGTCAAATAGCTGAGGGAAGAGGTGCAGAAGGCTACAGAGAAAGCATCTCTCTGGGTATTGCTAAAACGAGACTATCGGAAATGGCTTGTGAATGCTTGGTTAGCAGAAACGTTGTTGGTGGAACGTGAAGGAAGGTGAAGTAGCGAGTCAGCATCAACAATGAATGGACAACGGATCCAATCGGCACCAATGTTGACGGGACCCCAGTAAGGAGTGGCTGCGTCATGGTGAGAATACTGTCAGGAGGCTAGTGGCCAAAACAGTGCCACGGTCCTCCTCTGACGACTCCAACACATGATACATCTTACCTTGTAGCTGCTGACTGGAAAGCACTGGTGAGTACCACAGTGTTTACTTCTTCTTCTGCAGGTTGTTGACTGAACCTTGAGATGAAATGTTGCACCAATCACTAATAAGCTAACTCATGCACGTTCATTTTATAGTTTAAAGTAGTCCGTTCTTGGTTAGTTTTTATCATTATATTTATCATTAGATTTTTTCAATTAGTCTTTGGTATTGTGTTGCAATGGGAAAGCCGTAATTGTAATCATAACAACGAAAACACATCAAGATGCTGAGAAGACGGTCAGCGATATTATCGTACTGTTCATCCTTATTCTCACTTTGAAAGCCCATTGATACCATATTTTAACATGAGGTGGAGTCAGTTGGTACTTGATCATTAATATAAGAGAACGTGCGTTCATCCCTCTCTGCAAGTAAATGTACCCTTGTTTTCATCCAATTCAAAATATTTCCCTTATGTTTGGTCCTGTGGATGTAGTAATGTCATTTTATCACTTAAAGAAAGAACTATGTTAAAATATGATCAAATGTAAATGTTGATGCCGTGTCATTTTGTTTCGTTCATGAGGTTCCTTGTTGTTTTCTACTACTCGGTAAATACTCGAAATTCAATTCACTATTTGAATCATTCATCGGATTTCACGATGTTTGATGCGAATAATCAAAATTTCGAATGTTCCATTACCTTGGAAATGTGCATGGTTACTGTTCATCCGCAAGCCTTTTTGTTTTTACTTTAGTTTTATTCAGAGGCGGATACTCGTTTTCAGAAGTAGGTCCAATGACTCGTGTTCAGAATTAGACCACACAACATAGTACAGAAACTACATACTCTGTCTGTTTTGTATGATCATGCATTGTAATTTTCAAAATTTTACATATGATTTTGTATAACATTTAATGATTTCATACGTTTGTGCTTGATTCCTTTAATCTATAAAGCATATTCCTGTACAATTCTCAAAATCTCGATGGAAAATGCAGTACGTCACTACTTACGTACTTTTATACATGCATTATATTTTCAGACCTGTAAAACGTATTGTCGAATACATTTTTAGACACTGAATCATGAAGCATTTCTCCACCAACACTCCAAATCCCCTGACAAATTTAAAGATGAACTGTTCAGTATATTTGAAAAATTTGTAGGGATATCTAAATCAGTTGGGGATCTTTTAGCGTTTTCCTTGCTTATCACATCTCTTTGCTATTGTAAACCTCTAAGCAACTCATTGAAACTTTTAGCAATGATTCCAGTATCAATACTCGGTAAAAACAAGAATACGCCCATTTTTGCCGTTAACCTTCTGTTATGGCGAAAACATTGAGAAGATATACACAGTACTGTGATTGTATCCCAGACTATTCCTCTATGGACAGTTACACACATCTGTGGTCTTTGCACCCAACTAGTACCGTAGAATATCTTGGTTAACTTTACAAACAAACCGCGTTGCCAAGGATCAGGTCAGCTGAAAGAGATGCTGGCTAAAAGCGATATCCTATGCTTGTGTCTTCGTAGCTTTTTTGTGCTTCACTAAATGTTTCCCATGGCTCCCGATGACTTTGGTGTCGTAACTGTCGTTATCAGAGACAAAGGATTACGTTTAAATGAGCTTCTTCATCAAACACCTCATATTAGTTCATTTCTGATCAAATGGCTGTGAATTAATGTCTTAAGAGTGATGTCACAAGGAATTTGGGTACTTCTAAACCATAAGTTGGAACTTGCGCAGATGGTGAAAATTTACACATCCCAGATACTGTTCAGTTACCAGGTTTCATTCACGCGGAGAATCGCTGTGTTCAAGAGAGACGGAATTAAGATCTGTTCGTTTCAAAGAAATCACACTGCGATCAGCAAGACTGCAGATGATTTTATGTCTCAGCACAAACCATCATTAAAGGAAGGGAAGTAAAAGGAGCATATGCAGGCAATTACATAATCTCCTCTGAACTAATAGAACAATAAAATTTTACAACATTTTCCCTTTTAATGGACGCAGACGTTTACATTAAATGATAAAGGCAGCTAGTGACATGAGTGTTAAAAATCTGTCGTAGATCTTAAATTTAGGTAATCAAAGACTCTGGAATGCTATAAATCTACACATTTAAAAAATATTCACTTTTAAGATAATACGAAACCGTAATAATAAATGACTTCATGAAACATCAGTGGCAGCTTTTGATTTGAGGTTAAAAAGAGAATGAAATACTATGGTTAATACTAGTGCTCTAGATTCTGATTTTAGGTGGCAAAAGGAACCTTGAAACAACAGAGTGTTAAAAGCATTTGGGAAAGAAGTATCGTAATGGACAGAGAACAAGGTTCCAATCGAAGCAATAGACGTCGAGCAAGGCGATAATCTAATTTTAAAATAGTTATCATACATAAGGATGAAAATGCTTCAATGGTCATACAAATTGGAAAGTACGACCAAATTGGCAATTACTCTCTACCTTCAATCAAAGGTGTCCTGTATTATCAAGTCCCTACTATAACTGGGAAGTTTATGTTCACAGAGTTTCGATGACACACACCCTCATCCATTTTTTTCTGTGCAATCCGTAAACGATTTATAATTATATAAGAAAACAATACTACAGTTGTGTGCCATAATCAGATTATCCATCTAACCTCGCATATTTTACCCTTATGGCCCTATCAATGCCATCTTATGACGATTGATGGCCCAGTAGGCGATCTAAACAAAGCCTCGTTTACAAAGGAAAACAGTCAAAAATATGATGACAAACATTACAGGAAAAGATATACAATTCTATTTACCTTAATCAGCTTCACAGACATTATAAAATCTCTTTACTATAATACACGAAAAGAGGAAATATACAAAATGGAATAAATTCTGATCTAATACCATTGGTGAGGAAATATACAATCTCTCTAGTATCATTTCAAAATTGTTGTTTATAGAAAAGGGGCCTTTGAATGAAAATTCTCGGTTTCAGAAAACTTTTGTCATGAGGAAATGTGTTTAAAAATAGGATCGATTTATACCGAAACATCAATGTTTATTCAAATCATTATAGACTTTACAAGCAGTAATGTATAATATCACTTGTGCCCCTAGAAAATTACTTGGTTCAATATTTCTATTTTTCCAAGGTGGCGTCCGTATCTACTCTCTACCTAGATTTGTCCTTAACGTGTTTGCAAAGTATATTTTCTACCTAGCTACCTGGGTTCCTTTGTAAAAATATTGAATGAGAATCAGGTGCTCATTGGACACAGTCGATTACTTTCGGCTGCGGGCCATTAAAAATTGAACAGCTTATTTCCTCCGAACATCACAGTCTAACGGTGGAAAAAATAAATAATTTGACAGACTATAGTCTATTATAACACGGCAATGATTATGTATCGTTTCCAAATGGGGAAACAGTTCATACGGATAAGAACTTCATAATTTATAGCTGATTAAGTATATTTAGAAGATTACGTTTTGATATGTGTATTGATTAGTCATCATGTCTACCTTATGTTACTCAATACATCTCTCAGCAATGAGACTCCATTTATTGACTTGTTTGTTTATTGGAGGATACGTTTCGTATTCAAATGTTATTATGAGAAGTCGGGCACATGTGGTAGAAGGGTGTATAAAGGGGTCTATGTACTGGAAAAGTTGGATACGCCTTGTGGAAGGGTGCATAAATTGGCCTTTATACCGGAAAAGTCGGATACGCCTCGTGGAGGGGTGCATAAATTGGCCTTTGTACTGGAAAAGTGGGATACGCCTCGTGGAGGGGTGCATAAATTGGCCTTTGTACTGGAAAAGTCGGATGCGCGTCGTGGAGGGGTGCATAAATTGGCCTTTGTACTGGAACAGTCGAACACGCATTGTAGAATGGTGTATAAAGAGGAATAGTCACTGATAAAGAAAACACCCTTTATTAAACAACTTGCTGTGTTTTCACGTTAAATTCTACATGCCATTATTACTCGTATTCTTAAGTATGTTATTATACTAATGGTATGTTTTATGTCCAACCCAAGCATCTGGGGAAAGAAGACGTTAAACCGTGCAGTAAGTAAGTAAGTAACTAAATAAGTCCCCAGTCACATACTTAAGTGAAACAGAAATGTGAAAATTTGCACTAGACGTTTTCTAGTCGTACATAAACTGGGTGTTTTACAGTTTTCACAATTTATTTTCAAATTTTTCTGGTACTTTGTTTTTATGCAACTAGTAAAACATTCGAAATGGTGCCAAATATAACAAATGCTAAGAAGATCGTCTCTTTGCACATTTTCTGAAACTACTTTTCTTTAGTCAAGATCACTTTTCGCAAAACCTTTTCCTTTACTAGAGGTCATTGCCATATCGTTGTTTCGTTGTTTTGCTTGAAATCTCCCTCATGCTATATGGTGGTAAAGGATGCTTCTACATTCTGTCCTCAAGTAGACTGCGTGCTACCTGTTTGCTCATTTCCGCTAGACGGTCCAAATGTAATCTACTTTAACTCATAAAAATTATAAATATCTCGCGTATTAAAAATTAATGAAATTCTATCTAGGTAGCTGATATAAACATGCACGTGATGTAGATATTAAACTTGTATCGAGGACATAAATATGGCAATAATAACCCTTTATTAAGACATAAGTAATGGTGTCTGGGTAGTCAAGCTTTTGACATATGCATTTTGGGTATCACCTATGGTGGTATTCAAATATAAACTAAGAAATGATCGTGATTAATGGAAATATTTAGTGCAGTCCTTTTATTGTGAACAAGAATAAGGTGACAATAAAACAAATCAGAGGGTAATGATAACCGAATAATTATGCGGGGGAAATGACAACCGAATAATTATGAGAGGGTAATGACAACTCTTCCCACACTCTTGCAGAAGTCGTCTCTGAAGGCTTTGATAAATGGTGCTAAAATGGTTACTAGGTATCGCCCAGCTAATTAAACATGTGCATTCAAAGATCTTAAAAAAGCTGGTCCGATAACACATTGGAAACTTTATACTGTGTAAGAAGATAAAAGAACGAACGTTGACATACGCTTTACAAACTCTCTCAAGGCCAAAAACCAGCTCAAGAATTTTACTTATCAGTAGTGCATTTCAGACTTAACCACACAAAACAACACCGGGAAGCACAAAAAAATGAAGTACTTTAAAACCATTGTTTTGGAGGAGCAATGCCATTGGGCTCTGGCGCAGGTGCATTGTTATTAAAGCGCCAGTGCTCATGTACTAGCCACGTACAATGTAGTTTTGCAAGTTACTATTTCACACGCCTGCCATGTTTTCCTGTTATCCATAATGGCATATCTTTTATCACATGCATTTTAACGTTGATAACTGTCCATTGTGAAAACAGGATATGATTTACTGTGTGACGATATAAATTCAGGTTATGTTTGTGATTGGGTTTGGGATCATGAGAATACGATACTACATTCGAATTATTACACCATTAAACTTCAAAACAGCTTACCGAGAGAGTCCCTCCAACAAGAAATGGTCTTCTGTGGCCAACCAATCATTAGTTGGGGCCAGAAATAAAAATGGGAGAGAGATAACCGAGATGCAAATCGTCGCATTCTGTTGCCATACATATGCCACTTCACGAGGACATTAATAATGTTTTATATTTATACATTTTATACATTTTTACACCTTTTAAAAACGGATTGTTGAGAGAGCTTTATTGTTTTTTGCAGCTGAAAGGTATATTTTATTTGCCCACTGTGGCATAGTGTTGGAAAGATAAGGTAGTCTTATACAAGGAGTTTTAATATGAATTCGTTTGAGTTTGCTAAGCCTAGTCTTACTAAGAAACAATCATGTTTCTTGCTTATAGATCTTTCCTCTAACTGTGGACAAAGAGGTATCTTGTCATTAGATTAACTCTATAAATGCCATCTCCGTGCTTTCCACTCAATAACTTTCACACCAGTCTATTGATATAACCTATTAGCATACCGCGAGATAAGCCCTTTGCTTAGCCAAAATCTGTTGGCTTTTATGTACATCACGTCCCTCCATTGTAAAGATTATCCAAGCGTCTCTTGGATATCAGTTCTCTCCTCAAGATTTACTTTGACAAATGCATTCATTAAGTCAACACATTGGCTCAGCAAGTTCACAAGTGCATCCTTTACACATCCATTAAATAATGCAGTCTTTCAAACATAAAATAATATCGCCATTTGAGGTAAAATCGGGCTACAATTTATATGTCAAATGTTTCAAATTCAACTCTGGAGCTTTGAGAAGGGGTACATACATTTACCGGAAGTAACCTGTGTCTTGTTACAACTTAAACGCAACGCAGACTTTAAGCTATAAATAGAAGTTTCTTATTCTTGCTCTGTGATGAATTATCCCAACTATTTTTTTGCTTCTTGGAAAAACGTATCTTTACGTGTCCTTAGAACGATATGCCCTCCAACTAGTTATGGTTGATTTTAGAACAAATTATACCCTCTCATTAATGTTGTGTTAAAAAAACCATTCCCACTGTTTAGTATTGCTTTGGGACAAATTTCGTATTGCTAGTCTTTCTTATTGATCAAAGGAGGGGCTCCCTAACTTTTATGAGTTGTTCTTCGGAGCATTTATCTCTACTATTTCTAAGATGTACAATTGAAGTCAAGCATCGGCAATGCGTAAGGAAGCACGTAGGCAACTGATTTAAGTAGATCTACTTTCGAAATCAATATTTTTATAATCCAAAATAAAATGCTATTTTATAATACCGTTTCCAATGCAACAAAAGACACGACATGGTAAGATACAAGCTCTGGATCCTTACAATTTTTTTGCATTTGGATTGATAAGTTTCCTAGAGGCAAAATTGAGGGACTATGGAATTCACTAGACGAAGAATCAAATAAGTTGGTAAAACAGCTTGTTTATAGTTTTTTCTGAGCTCAGAATGTGGCAGCGGTTGTCATGCTAGGATTTAGCTATAGAGATATTACCGCTCTTTTTGTATACAAGAATAAACCAAGGCGTATGCCAGTCACAGTTCCATTACGTAATTGAGAAAGGCAGTTTAAGTCTTACAGCCATGGTTACATATTTTTTAAAGGAACCCCGCGAAGTTTTGATTTGAAGCTGGCAAAGCCTCCAAGCATTTATTGGTTTTTGATTACTAAGAAATTCTGACTCAATTTTATCACCATCGTATAACATTGCGCTTGCAGAACGTGCAGTATCAATAAGTGATATCCCAACAAGTTGGATGAAGCTCCTTTCTTTCCATTTCCTAAGCTTAAATCCAATCAAGATATGTGTTTCGGCAAGTAGCCGACAGCATCAATAGCTCAGCGTAAAGAGGTTGAACCAACCCATGTAGGTTATCTTAAGAGCAAGAGGGTTTAAACACAGTTTCTGTTGTAATTCGTCCTTAAATAAATGAAGTATATTTTAATGACGCTGCCGCAAGCAGCGAAGGGTAAAGTAATTCGTTAGCAGCATCCACAAATATCTACGTTTCTTTTGTCTACTGGAGGAACTGTGATCTCTTTCACATTTCCTCAGTCACTCATTCTCACATCACAAGATTTCTAATATATACTATTTACAAACCAATGAACGAACGCTTTATTACAATAAATCGATT